>JAUOBV010208756.1:0-11861 GCA_032360425.1 Rubia occidens
GTGCAAGGGGGCATTTTACTGATGCGCTCTTTGGCAGTGCAGCCTCGGTCTTTCTTAGCTTTCTTCAGCCCTCTGTACAGCGACAGCTCATCGCCGCCTCTCTGCATCACCACCGTTGCCGCGCCTTCCGGATGCTCACCGCCGGATTCTGGCTTTGGATTCTGTGACGAAGAGGAAGCCATTGCTCTTAAGATGAGAGAGGAAAGCTGGATTCTGTGATCGATGCAACTTTCCTTGTTGGACTGGCTGAGTGAACTTGAGGAGGAAATGGGGGAAGTAGGAAGACAAAATTCTATAATGACTGTATTATCCTTTACCACTCTTTTTTTGTTCTCTTAATTATTTTGCGTTTTGTGAAATCGGGTCATTATGCCCACAGTGCAACGGCTAGGACAGATCAACGCATTTAGTTCGAATTTGCTCATCATGAATATTAAAGTGCTAAAATGATTCTAATTTTAGTTTCAAAGTATGAAAATAAATCTGTAAAATGAGTAAGTATCAAGACGATTTATACCCTCACATAATTCTGTCAAATGATTCTAATTTTATGATTTATATGCTAATCTAATTCTGAGTGCCATTGAATTTAATCGTCAACGAAAAATTTGGCAGGAATTTATATGAAATGACCATTTTACCCTTGGATAAAAAAGATTGAAAAGACATAAATACCCTCACATTTTTCCCCTTTTCTTTTTCTTTCCTCCCCCACCCTCTTCAATTTTCTTCCAGCTGAGTGTACTGGTCGGTACTAAAGTGGCATGAACCTCGCCAGATCTTTTCTTTTTGCTTCTGGTTTTGAGCTCCATCCGCATTCTTCCGGTGAGATGGATCCCTGCCCTAGTCTTTCCGACGAGATGGATCTCTTCCCTTTTGTGAGACTCACCGTCGGAAACCTTGTGCTTCAAATTGAGTGGCTTTGCTCCCCAGCCTGCAATTGGCTCTACTCGTCGACTTTAGAACGGAGGAGACATAGCCACCACAGGGGAAGCTATAGCCGGTGAAGACACAACCACTGCACCGCGAGGCCAAAACTTGCTCTACTCGGCCGAAGAAAGTATGGACGGGGCAGGGCGGCAGGGAGGGGCTGATGGGGGGGAGAAATGGGCTGGAAAGGGGGTATGGTGGTGACGGGTGGTGGCGAGTGGGGGCACGGTGGGGGTAAGAATGATGGGGTTTGAAGAAGAAGAAGAAGAAAAGGGGTAAAATGGGGAACATAAATTCATCTCAAGGGCTGAGAGTATTTTTGTCATTTTATATTCGGTCAACATCCAATTCCTTCAGTCAACGCCGAAATTAGACCAAAAGTTTTAACTTCACAATTCGTCATAAAATTAGGGTTATTTTGGCACTTTCTCATTTTGCAGGATTATATTGGCACTCTCAACCTACAGTTAGGGATAGAAGTATAAAAATCCCTTTATACATTTATACATACGTGACCCCGGTTCTTATTTATGGGGAAATATAATTTCAAATTATAAAAATGACCATATAACCCTTAATCAGTATTTACTAGAATAATTTAATCACCCTCACTATTGATCGACATTAACTTTAAAATTTCAGACAAAATTACCTTTGGTAATTTTACTAACTTTTTTCAAGAGAAAAATATGACCTCTAGTTTTTCAAAAAGTTCTCAAATAACCTCTGATTAGCGTATAAGTTTTTTGAAAATGCTACTATAATCTGATCGGGCGTAAAATTTCATCATTAACCTCTCTTCCCCCAATTCCTTACTATATGGAATATGACCACTAATTTTTTGAAAAGTCCCCAAGCTCGTTGCACCACTATAACCATTAATTTCAACACGGACACACAACCTTCTCGTCTCTTTCTTCGCTTTCCCACCGGGCTCTTTCCTCTCTTCTTACCAACGTTGATCTCTTTCTCATGCATGTCTCTGCCAAATATTTTAAATGGATTCAATCAACCACCACACGTTTGGCGATAGTTTTGTTTCAAAAAATTTAATAAACTAAATTCGACAACTTTTAGGTCATCTGAAAATTGGGTGGCCTTAATTGGCATTGTCTGCGAGTTTAGGTCAACTGGAGGTATTTTGGCACTATGAAAAAGCAGGGCTATATTATCACATCTTAAGGAACTAAAGGTTACATAAAGAATTTTTTTCCTTTTAACCACATTAATTTGAGGATTTTTTTGTCAATTTATTGCTGGGCAACATTGACCAACACTAACTGCTGGCTCCGGCAAATTTGAGGTTATTTTGACACTTTCAAAAAAAACTTGGGGTCAAGTTGTCACATAATAAGGAATTAGAGATTGTGGGAGTACTTTTAATATTATATATATGTTTCTAATTTTAAAATACGAACGATGTTAAGATACATGTCTTCCATCTTTTCCTCTTTAAAAAAATCATAACCTCCATCATCTCCAATCATCTTCTCTCTCTCATACCGGTAGGAAAAATTCTGTATTTTTCACTTTCTGTTTAGCCTTTTCAGTCAAATATATTTATTTTCTCCCTTTGCAAATTTAGATTTCCTTTCAATAACTGTGGAGAATATTTCTCTTAATAAGTGTAATGATTCTTGCCTCCCCACTTCAATAAATGTAGAGTATCATCACGTGAAGATGTCACGATCTATTTTGATTAGGCCTAGATGATACGTGCAGTCTGTTGAAGTTAATTGATGGCTCATGCGGTCTTCATGTTGCAGGTGATGTAGATCCTTAATAGGTTATATTTCATATAACACATCTAATGATTATTAGCATACTTCAGAGTTTTTATGGTGTAGTTTTATATTCCCGAGATGTTGGGAAAAGTGAAGATATCAAGTATTTACAAGAATTACGAGTATATTGAATACTTAAAGACCTGTCGTTATACCAGAAATAAAGATTTGAAAGTCAAAAGTAAAAGATCGGGAACAAATAAGGGAGAATCAGAGAGAAGCTCTCAATGTGTGAGAAGGTTGTGTGGGACCCATCCGCGGTCTAGCGTGTGATTTGGACTCCTAGAAAAATAATGACCTTAACCTATAAGAAGAGTTCCGGCAAAAATCTCCTGGATTGTATCTGGGGGAAAGTGATGGTAAAGTCACTGTATGTTGTTGAATACTAGAATGCTATTGTTGTTACTTACCTTGGTTCTTTCCTATGGCTTTCATTTATAGGGCTAGTTCCCTTGTATTCTCGGTTGTTCGTTCCCAAGTTGGACATGCAAGCTTACCTGCTATCATGGGCCACGATTCCTAACTCATGGCTAATGCGCTGTTACACGAGGTTACCTCTTAACAGCTCGAGATCATCGCGCTGTGTTATACGAAGTTATCATTTCATGTTCTTTATAATGATTCTTTCGTGGTGGCCTTCTTGGTTCATTGTTCGTGGTGCCTCGCTTACTTACCTTTCCTGTGTACTTACCTCTCCTGTGCCATAAACCCCCTAGTCACGGAGGGTGGAAAGTGTAAGAATAGGAAGCACATTGTGCTCCAAGGGTGCATAATAATCATTTTTGGATATCTTGCTTATTGCGATTCACATACGAGACATCCTTCACATGTTAAGATTTATGTATTATTTTCCCGATATGATTAAAATGTTGTGGTCCCAACATATTGGACTTATGTCGACGATATCAGACACTTTGGAAATTGCACTGCTTTCACTATTTTCCTATAAAAGCCTCATACTTTCTCCGTTTGTGATATAGGTGCAATTTATTTGTCAGATCTTGCGATCAGAGATAGCTGCTTGATTATCGGTTATTACTAGTCTAGGTATTTGTAATCTTCCTCTTGTATGAATTCCTATCTAAATTATACTTGCAAAATCCTAATTTTTTCCTCGTCAAGGGATATGCGTCTTTCAAATATATCTTTTTTTGTGTCGTTAAATATTATTTTTCCATCTAAGTACAATATTGAAGTGGCAGTGGTTCCTCGGGGTGGAGGCTGAGGAGAAAAACGTAATATTTCTCAGGCAAATGCTGATTCTTATTCCGATAATGTTGGAAAGGTTGTGTAAAAGTCTCGTACCATTTCTTCATTCCAAGAGAGAGGTGGACATGTGAGTAGTATCATCGATGTGTCTGCTCCTTATGTCATGGTATCCTTTTGCACAATATACTTTAAGTATATGATCCTGAGTTTCGTGTGATGATGTTCATCCTGGTTTGTAAGTTCTTGCTGATTCCTTTGCTCTATCGAGTCGTTTAAAGGAGATGGAGCCTTTTATTCATGAACTTCATAATATGAATTCTGAACTAGATTATGCTCGCAAGCGTCTCTTTATATCCGAGGAAGAGGTTTTACGACAGAAAAGTGAGATCGGATGTTTGGAGAATACAATGTATCCCAATAATGGTTATTCTCGAGCTGTTTGGATTTTGCAAATTTATTTTTGAAATCACAAATGTTTCTTGTGATCTTGTAATCCGGGCTTCTAACCCTATCATATGCGCAATATTCAACTTATTTTAGATATAAAATAAGGTTCAGTCGATCTAGCGTCGAAATGAAGTTGAATGACTGTAGTGAGCCAAGGTAGATGATGGTGCTTTTTCGTTTCCGATTCTCAATTTCTTAGAAAGGCTTCCTGAAATGCTCAGAGTGGAGGAATTACGTACATGTACTGTAAATGCACTAAGGTGTGACTTCCTGATTGTGGATGAGACAACTATTGGGAACCATAAGGTTTTATCATTGAATGATCAAGTTCATGAATGATATTGTATCTTTTGTATAGATAATAGCTAAATTGTTGTTTTTGAACTTCTTGTGGTGGATCTTCCATTGATGTGGTGTTATTGCTTCTCCTTATATTTATGATGTTTTTCTTCTTCTTAGAATTTTTTTTTGTATGACAAGGGTAGATTTTCTTCAGCTGTTGAGATCAAATTTCTGTCTAGAGTTCCTACCCTTTTGAATTATTTGAGAGCAATGCATATTGCTAGTTCTATGGTATCCTGAATTAGACATACAGGTTCTGGACCGCTTCCTAAATTTCAGGCCATGTTTAGTTCAGTTTCTTCTAGAATTGAGTTAAACCCTCTCAGGGTACTTATCGATGCTCAACCCAGGGTGGATCATTTTTTTCCTAGTGATAACTTTGGTTGTTGCCATTTATGATAGCCTAGATAAGCTTGTCGAACTGCATAAGTTTATTATAATTTATATCTTGTACATTATTGGGAGAAATGGATATACTGTGTAGGAGGATCCATAGAAGATATTCAGAATCAATGTTTAGATCTTTCATCGTCGTTGGATAAGAGAAACGACACTTATGAGACTTGCACTGCTAAGTTGGAGAGTGCTTATCAAGAAGGGATTTATTGTTCATTCCAACGGGATGAGTTACATAGGTTGCGTTATCAAGAACAATAATGGAGATGGGTTTTATCATCTACTGTGGCTGAGTTGCAGCAGAAAAGCAGGATTCTGGACAAGACTTTAACACATGTTGACAAAGTATATCAGAAACTTGATAATGTTTATTATGAGTTGTCTTCCACTAAGGATTTGGTAGCGGAATGGCAGTCTAAATATGACGCATAGTTGGCTTTAAATTTAAGCCTTAGAGGATTTGTGTAACTATCGTATAATTTATCTTTCTTTTGTGGCATGTGATGTATGACATGTTAACCTTTAGTCCCTTGTTGATGTGGATGTTAATCTTGTTTAAGTAAATCTTCCTTGTTGTTTATGATTATCCTCCACAAGGAAATTGTAAGGGGGTAAGTCTATTTTTTGCAAAGCCGCAGGTGATTTTCCTGCTTAAGTCGCAAAGTGAGGTGATGCTCTTATTTTGCAAAGCCGAGTGTGATTTTCCTACTTAAGTCGTGGGTAAGTATGTACACAATTTTTAACCTCTGGAAAGACGTTTTTCATTTATGTATATACATTCACGATCATTTCGTGCAATGAGAATTTTTTGATGCTCTAGTCAACGATGATGTCAATACCTCTATACAATACGTCCGTTTAGGAACCCTATGTCTAAATGTGGTACATACTAATGTTGATTACATGCTACGTATTGGGGATAGATGAATCATCCATCCAGGTGAGGGAGTAACTGTTGGACTTTTATGTTACTGTGATCTTGTAAGGTCTCTCCCAGGCCGGGCAGAGTTTGCATTTCTTTTCAGCTAAGCAGACTTCGTTTTTCCTCAAGACTAGGTCTCTTACTTTGAAGGTTGTTGCTCAGACCATGTCGTTGTATAATTTTACAATTTTTTTGTTTATACCTAGCATCTCTGATGTTTGCAATTTGGCAGTATTTCTCAATGATGTCCAAGTTTTCCCTCATATGATCTTGGTTCCTTAATTCCCTATATCTCATTCCTATAGGGTTGGGGGTACTTAATTTTGCTGGTATGACTGCTTCATATCTATAAGTCAAACTAAAGGGCGTCTCTGATAAATGTGTCTTTGGTGTTGTTTGATATACCCATAACCCCGTAGGAAGTTCCTCTACCCATCCCATTTTCTTTCCTTCCATGCATTTTTTTATATCTTAGACAATGGTATTTTTTGTAACCTCAACTTGACCGTTAGCTTGAGGGTGGGCTACCAAAGTTAACCTCGGGGTTATGCCTAAATCATTGCACCATTCGTTGAATGCTCCAACCACAAACTGTGCTCCATTGTCTGAGACAATTGTCTTAGGTATCAAAATATGTTTTTCCAGACAATGAAATAGCTTATTTGACCATCATCCTATTGAGTGGTTTTTCTTCCACCCGCTTAGTGAAGTAATCCACCACAACTATGAGGAACTTTGCACTACCCGATCCTGGTGGCATTGGTTTTATGATGTATATCCCCCATTTGTCGAATGATCAAGCACTATATACCCCTGTCATTTCAGAATATGGTTTTTGCTGTACTGCAATGTTTTCTGACAGCTGTTGTACTTATGGACAAACATGTTCACCTTGTTGAACACTTCCATCCAATAGTATACTGCTCTCAATATTTTTTTTGCAAGTGTTCTGGCTCCTTAGTGCAATCCGTAACAACCTTCGTGTATGTATCTGATGATAACTGAAGTTTTCCAAGTTTGGACACACCGTAGCCATGGTGTGAGGCAGCTCTTCTTGTATATGATATTATTAGAGTAGTTGTATGTAGGTTCCTTGAGCTCTATCTTTCGTGTTTCTACCCTATCATGTGGCAACTGGCCATTTAGGAGAAATTTTATGATATTGTTCATCGAACCCTTATTATCCTCCTGCATACGTTCTACTTTTGTATATGTTGTGCTTTGAGTTAGAATTAACTCGGATAAGCTAACTTTTTTCATTCTGAAGTGAATTGAAGCTCAAAATTGCTAATTTGTTGAGTGTATCTGCCTTTGTATTTTCTAAGCAAGGTATATGCGTAATTCTAAAGTATTTAAACTTGAAGATGAGATATTTTGTCCTATTTAAATACTTGATCAACTGCCTTTCCTTGACTATATAAAAACTGAGCATATGTTGGACGATAATTTGTTAGTTATTATAGATGTGGATGCACCCTATGCCCATTCTTAAGACTAAGTCAGGTCCTCCAATGAGTGCTTCATTCTCACCTTCATTGTTTGTTAGAGAGAACTGAAATTGGTGTGCAAATTTATGTTCGTCTCCTTCTTGGTCTATCAACAGGAGCCCAACTTCACACCCTTCTTTAGACGATGGTTCATCTAGGAACAATGTCCAAGCACATTCATTAATTTTCTCTTTCCTTTTTTCATTGATGGACTTGTGTTTCTCTGCTAGATTTGGGTGTATCTCATTTACTAAGAAATTTGTTAGGGCTTGTGCCTTGATTGACATCCTTGGACTGAATATAATTTCATGTTCCCCTAACTTGATGGCTCATTTTGTTAATCGACCTAATGTTTTTGGATTATGGAGAAAATATTTGATTGGATGGTTTGTATAAACCATAATATTGTGGGCCTGGAAGTAAGGTCGAAGTTTTCTGGCAGACTAGATCAGTAAAAGGATGATCTTTTCCATGGGTGAGTAATTCTTCTCTCTTTTCTGAAGACTTCTAGTGACATAGTATACTGGTATTTGGCGACCAGTTTCCTATCTTACTAAGACAAAGCTCACAACATGAGTTAAAAATGCTAAGTATAAGTACATAGTTTCACTTTTTTGGTGCTGATAGCGACGACAAACGTTGTAATTCAGCCTTGATTTTTATCCATCCCTGAAGGCCAGAACTTCATACCCCCAAGATAGATTCGACCAATTAGTTTATCCTGGGCAGAGGGTGGCAATCTTTTGGACAGTGTTTGTTGAGATTAGTATAATCGATACACATCCACCATCCAACATCGGCATTTCTCACCAAAACGGGGTTGGCTAGCCATGTAGTATATATTACCTCTCTTAGTATAATTTCTTATGCTAGGGTGGATACCTCGGTTTTGTAGCCCTTTGCTGGTTGTGTGCAAAGATCCTCTGCTTTAGTCTGACAGGCTTGATCATTATATATATATATATATATGTATATGTTCAAGCGGTGTGTAGCTATGGATGGGTCGACGCCTTCTATTTCATATTTGGACCAAGAAAGTGAGGTGTTGCAATTTTTTTAGAGCCCAATTACCTATAATTTGATACATCCCGGCATCTGTTATCCTATTTTGACTTCCTTGATTTTGTCAAAACCGTCGCCTTGGACTGATTATATGTCTTCTCCTATTTCCAACTTTTGGACTTGGTCTGATGAATGTTCCTCCTTATTGATAGAGTAAACCATGGGATGGGCCTCATTTCCTGTGGTTGATTTCATGGTCTTGACCATACATTGTCTCACTGTCTTCTTATCTCCTCGGATAGTCGATACCCCTATTGGAGTTGAGAATTTCATAACTAGATGGTAAGGTGACAAAATATCTTGGGCAGCATTCATCCATGGTCTAATTATATTTTTTTAAAGAATCTTGGTGCATTTATAACCATGAATTCACTGATGACAGTAAACTTCTTTACATCCTGCCCAAATGTTACCAGTAAACTGATGTTACCGAGTGGCCACTCTGCTTTTCCTTTGAAGTTAACTATTGAGGATGTTGACCTTATGAGATCTTATATTTTGAATAAAAATATATCGAAGCATTCGATGAACAATATTTCCATTGCACTTCCATCATCTACGAAGACTTGACGTACTGATGTGTTCATTTTATGCGGTAATTTTAGGACATTTTGGACTAACTCTAATATACATTTTGTGCTCTAGATCTTGTATTTTGCCTTGAAATTCTCTTAAGAGAGTTAAATGTGACTTTTACGCTCTTACTACTTTTCTAGGGAGTTTTGTGTGGTGAGGCAAATTTATGAAGATTTGAAGACCATATTTTGTGGTTTGAAAAATTGAAGATAGAGAAGCGAGGAGTGAAGCTTGGATACCTTAATAAGAAGAACAAAGACTTGAAAATGCAGGAATTGCACCTGTCACGAGTCGCAAGAAATCTCTTGTGGGTCACGACACCCCTGCTATAAGTGGCTTATTTAATTATTTTATTGTACTATAAATACCAACTCCTATCATCTCATTTCCAATGTACTTCTTCCCAAACTTCCCTCTTTCAAAACCCTAGTTTCTACTTGCTTTTCATCTATTTTAATCTAGGATTATGTTTGATTTGATTTGGATTATTAGTATGGATACTAGTAACTAAGTTATTACTTGGGAAAAATTGATTAAAGCTTCCAAGCCCATGTAGTGAGAAAATCTATTTCACTCTTTTATGAGCATTGATTACTTAGCATTTATTGTGATATTAACAATGCTGGAAAACATGTACTTAGGTACCGGTTGAAGTGTACTGGTACAAAAAATCGGTGCTAGTTTTAGTAACAGCACATGTAAAAACATGGGGAAATGGAAAGGTCGGTGCCATTGTGAACAAAATTCACCGATAAACATCTGTCGGTGCACAATACCGGTGCCTATGTGAGAAGGAGGAAGCAAAATGAATTTTTTGATCATCGGTAAATTCTTTACCGGTGCTATATACCAGTGCAAGTACAAAAATTATGCGAGAAAAAAGAAACTTCAGCAATGATAAAGTATGTGGTACCGGTGTTGATGGAAAAACCAAACCATCACCGATTTGAGATTTTTTTATCTAGTACAGACTTTTATACCAGTGCTATTTGGTAGATAACGTGGGGGAAAATAATTTCAATAGCGATAGTATATTTATACCGGTGCTGATAGAAAAAACATGAGGGAAATTGTAAAATCTCAGCACCGGTTTAATATTTCAGTGTTAGCACATGTACCATTACCAGTTCTATAATGGAAATCTCACTAGTGGCACCGGTATAAACTACTAATACCGGTGCTAATGGTGCATTGAATGCACACCAACCACCTTTTTTTCTAGAGGGTAAAAAGTGAAAGATGGTAGTGTTTGTGTTCTTTAATGGCAATTTTTGGATGAAGAAAACATTGAATCCTCATCAATCAAAACCCTTGAAGGTACTTTATACTTTAATTTATCCTTCTTGAAATTATAGGTTGGCATTTATTTTTTCTTGTTTATACATTTAATCATTGTAATGTTGGTTCACACGATGCATGAAATAGGTTTTCTAGGTAGTACTGTTGATGTATTGAATGCCTTTTTCAAGCATGTAGTTTGACAAGTTGTGGCACTAATGTGATGTTTCATGTTGTGGATTGTAATTTGATGTTTCATGAGTACAATTAATTTTGGGATAGAAGTGTGTGTGTGTGTGTGTGTGTGTGTGTATATTTGTGGAAGTTAAGTTGATGCTTATCGATTTGATTGTAGTTATGTAACGTGCCATCAAGAGGCGGAAGTATGTGTATGAGAACGTTAGTTAGGTGAGTGATGAATTTATTTCTTTTGTTGGGGAGTTTATGGAGCATACGTTCAATCATGAAAATCACATCTTATGTCTTTGTCGTGATTGTAAGAATCGTAATCGTATTGACGATCGGGACTTGTTGCAACTCCATTTGTACAAGAGATGGTTTGTAAAGGATTATTTGGTTTGAACCTTTCACGGTGAGAAACCACCGCCAGAGGTGGTTGCAGGTAGCATGGGAGAATGTTTTGGGGATGTATATTTGGATTACATGTGTGAGGAGGTGATGGATAAATTTAGGGGAAGACCCAATGTACTATCAAAATTTCTAGATGAGAAGGATAAATCATTGTTTCCCGATTACAAGAAGAAGAACATTGTCACATCGTGTTTGATGGAGTTGTTTAACATGAAAGGTGTTGGTTCGTGGAGTGATACTAGCAAGCACAAGTTGCTCAAGTTTTTGAATGATAAGCTTCCCTACAGAAATGGTTTACCGGACAACCTATATGATGCGAAGAGATTTTTATGTCCAGTGGGGATGGAGTATAAAAAACACATGGATGGTCCAATTGTAGTGTTTTGTATAGGGGTCACTTGGAGAAAGAGGTGACATGTCCCGTATGTCACATTCCTCGTTATAAGTAAAGAAGAATTGAGATGATGAGATTGAGGTGAAGGTAAGGAAACATGCCCCCGCTAAATGTGTGTCGTACCTTCCTATTGTCCCAAGGCTGAAGAGGTTGTTTAAGAACACTGAGGATGCAAAAAACATGGCATGGTATAGGGATATGGGTGTCTTGATAATGACATTATCAGTCATCCTGCAGTTGTGGATCAGTGGAAGAATTTTGACAGGATATATCTTGTGTTTGCAGCTAAACCTAGGAATTTGAGGATGGCTTTGTGTACTGATGGTATGAATTCCTTTGGAAACATGTCTTCGAAACATAGTTTATGGCTGGTTATGCTTTCCATTTACAATCTACCTCATTTTCTTTGCATGAAGAGGAAATATGTATTGATCAGTGTTCTA
>JAUOBV010208968.1:0-10159 GCA_032360425.1 Rubia occidens
CCATGAATGTAAGTTTTTCTTTATTTTTGTTAATTTCATTAAAATAGTAGTGGTTGCAACTATTAATGCATGCATTAGGAGAGTTTAGTTCTACTTATAAATGTGGGTGTGTGAGCATGGTTTTCTTTATTGTATTGGTAGATGGCACATGCATATCTCCCAAGAACATGGTTATCTCTGTAGTCATAGGAAATGGATTCTGTTCATTTTATGATGCGTGGATATTGAATTATGGGTTGCTTTTTTAATGTCACGTTTAGGTAGAATGGATCGAGAATCAATTCTTGCATGGAGATTGAAAATGGTTAATTGTCCAATTGCAACTAGATGGAGTGGTGAATTTATTAGTTTTGTAGATTCCTTTCTTGATTATACCTATGGTCGGGAGGAGAGGATACTTTGTCCATGCAAGCGATGCTTGTGTCGGGAAAGGATTGAAGACTGCGGGATTGTTAGATTTCACTTGCTGAAGAACAGATTCGATAGGGGTAACATTGTTTGGACATTTCATCGGGAGGTAATGCAACAAGGTAAGGTTGGTGGGGGTGGCTGTGTGGATGGAAACAATTGCACCATTGACTCTATGTTTAATGACATTGTAAGGGATTTTAAGGGGAAGCATGAAATATTAAGTGTTTTTCTGGACGAAAAAGAGAAGCCATTATATCCGAGATATAAAAGTAAAGATATTGTAATTTCATTTTTGATGAAGCTTTTCAATTTAAAAGCTGTAAGTTGTTGGAGTGATACAAGTGTGAATTCACTCCTGAAACTTATGAAGGGTACGTTGCCAGATGGGAATGGAGTACCTAAAAAATTTTACGAGGTGAAGAAAATATTGTGTCCTCTTGGTTTGGAATATAAAAATATATATACGCATGTCCAATTGATAGTGTCTTGGATGAAGGTTATCTTACAGATGCGGTTGAATGTCATGTGTGCAAACGTCCAAGGTATAAGGGTGTGCCAAAATATGTTGAGCTGTGTTTAGGTAAGAGCAAGATGAAGGTCCTGTTGAAGTGTATGTGGTATCTTCCTATAATCCCGAGGATGAAGAGGTTATTTGAAAATCCAAATGATGCAAAGAACTTGAGGTGACATGCAGAGTGGGATCTACCAATTGAAGAGAAGATTAGCCATCCGGCAGACGGTGAGCAATGAAATTTTTTTGACGGAAGGTATCCTAGGTTTGGTTTGGTGGTTAGAAATCTACACGTTGCTCTGTGACTGATGGGATGAATCCATTTGAAAAAATGCCATCAAAACATAGTTCTTGGCTCGTGATGTTGGTTATCTATAATTTACCCCTATATTTATGTATGAAATCGAAATATGTTATGATGCATGCTCTAATCTCTGGTCCTAGACAGCCTGGAAACTACATCGACGTGTACTTGCGACTTTTGATTGATGAATTGAAGTTGTTGTGGGAAGAGATTGGGGTGACAGTATTTGATGGCCATGCGAATGTGGAGTTCCAAATGCGCGCCATGCTTTTTTGCACGATTAATGATTTTACTGCTTATGGAAATTTGTCGGGGTATGTTGCGAAGGAGCATAGAGCATGTCCTATTTGTGAGGAGCAGATAGACTTCAAACAATTAAGGAACGGAAGAAAAATAGTGTATCTTAGCCACATAAAATGGCTTCAAGGAAAGCATAAATACCAGGATGATGTGGTCAACTTTGTTGGGGGGAAAGAATGAAGGAAATCCCCCACACCACTAACTGGGGTGGAGATTCACATGAAGGTAAAAAAAATTGAAAAGAGTATTGGGAAAGTACAAAGGCAAAGGAAAAGTCCAATATGATGGTCCATGGAAGAAGAGGTCTATATTTTTTTATTTACCGTACTGGGACCATCTTCAAGCTAGGCATTGTCTGGACGTGATGCATATTGAGAAAAATGTATGTGAAATTCTTATAGGCACTATGTTGAACATTCCGTGGAAGACGAAAGATAGTTTGAATGCTCGGTCAGACTTGGTGGAATTGGGAATCAGATGTAACCTTGCTCCAGAAATGAATGGAAAAAGAACTTACTTACCCCCCTCCGCACCCTGTACATTGTCGAAGGAGGAGAGAACCTCAGTTTTTTATTGTTTGAAATCAGGGAAAGTCCATATTGGTTATTCATCAAACGTTAGTCGGGCAGTGACAGAGGATGGTAGGATGATCGGGTTGAAATCTCATGATTGTCATGCTTTGATGCAACAATTGTTGCATGTTGCTATTCGTGAAGTTTTGGAGGATGATGTGTGGTACTCAATCACTAGACTTTATTTTTTCTTCGGGGCCATCTGTCGAAAGTCTATTGACCGCGTTGAATTGGAAGCCTTGCAAGAAGAGGCTATTGTTGTGCTGTGCAAGTTGGAAATGTATTACCCTCCAGCTTTTTTTTTGATATTATGGTTCACCTTGTTGTTCATTTAGTACGGGAGATACAGATATGTGGCCCAGTTGGTATGCATTGGATGTATCCGTTTGAGCATCATATGAAAGTATTCAAGGGATATGTGAAGTGTATGAGTCGATCAAATTCTAGTATTGTTGAGAGGTATGTTACTGAAGAAGTAACTGAATTTTTCTGTAGTTTTCACCAGGATTGTGCTATCGCTGGGGGTGCCAAAGAGTTGGCATGTTGGACAGCGGGTGGGTAAACCGAGGTCTAGGGGAATTTTATTCACTCCATGCACAGTGACTTGATGAAAGTTCATTTATATGTGTTGAGGAATTGTAGGGAGACTGTAGATTACGTGACCGAACACCTTAATTAGATAACAAAGGTTCATGTGAACCCCCCAATAAAGTTCAGTTAGAGCACAATGAAACATTTATGAATTGGTTCTATGATCGATGCATTGTGAGGGATACGAAAGTACAAGCATTTGCAAGGAACCCTAATTGCACATTGATGATGTATTCTGGATATGACATGAACGGTTTCAATTTTGCTACCAGGGACTACGAATTAAAGAGCAAGACACAAAACAGTGGTGTTTGTGTTGAGTCTGAAACAATGTGGCATGCAAGTAAGAAATACAACAAACTGATCGTCGATGTCATGTCATTTTATGGTGTTGTTGATGAGATTTGGGAGCATGACTATGGAGAATTCAAGATTCCACTATTCAAGTGCATATGGTTTGACAACAGATGCGGAGTTCAAATTGACGATCCAATGGGATTTACACTGGTCAACAAGAGTCGCGAGGCATATAAAAATGATCCGTTTGTTTTGGCCGAACAAGCTAGGCAAGTTTTCTACGTTGATGATCTGTGCAATGCAGGGTGTTCGATTGTCTTACAAGGTAAGAAATACTGCTTTAGTGACGAGATTGATTCGGAGGTTGTAATTGAGAAATTAGAGTTTCCATCTATTTTCAAAGAGTTGATTAACGATCACGGGAAAGCGGGAGCCGTACGCAGAAAACATGAAGATGGTATTTGGATTGATGCGGATGGCAGGGAATTGGGGGTCGGGGACTCGAAGAAGAGGAAGGTGGTTGGAGACTAGTTGTTTAGTACTATTAATTTGTTTGGGTATATATGCTATGTTTGACATATCCTCCTTATTTGAGAACTCGGAAATACTTTGGAACTTCCTTTTGTCCGGTACTAATTATGGTAGGGCTACACCATTATAGTTGCCCACACTTTGATATGGCTTGACACCGTAATTTCAAGAAATCAATGTGATGTGCAGCTGGTCGATAAATAGAAATGGGCGCTGTCCTCGACTATGCGCAGCTACTCTATTAGCTGCATTGAAGCTGGAAAACTAGTTTCGCTGCTGTCTGCAGCTGAGTGCAGCTGCCCTTTTCCCTCAATTTATAAAGTGGAATGTGCAAGTTGTTTCTAGAAGCAGCTGCCCTCCTATTTTTTTTGCAAGAACTGGGCTTAAATTGTTACTGACCGCAGTTGCGTGCAGCTGCTCTATTACATTGTTTTGTGACAAATTACAGTTTTATCTTGGCTCTGTCTGCAGCTGTGCGCAACCGCTCTAAGATTATCACTACAAAAACTACAACAACCCAACAACATGTAGCATCGGCATGTTCAACAAGATGCAGCAAAAAAAAGTCCCAAACACAAAACATGTTGAAGAAAAGGAAATCAACCATTGGCAGCAAAAGACTGTGAGGTTGTTAAAAACTGAAATGCATCATTGTAAAGTAGCAAACACCTTAAAAAACATCCCAAAGTAGCTAACATCCTACAACATCATCCGAAAGTAGCAACCTCCTTCCGAAAGTAGCAACCTCCTTACACAACTTGAAAATAAGAAACATAATCCAAAAATTCATGAACAAGAACCAAACATAAATCCCAAACACAGTTCACAAATTCAGGAATTGTTAACAAACATCCAAAAAAACATTCAAAAGGAATCGAGCATGAAGTGGGCATACACACGAAAGAAATTAAACTACCAAGTTTCATTGGCAACCTGTGTCTTGGGCCATCTCAGCTGGTCACTCCTCGTCCGAGCCTTCCTCCTCCACCAGGGTCGATGATGTGTTCAACATTAGTAGGGCTCCGAGATCTTTTACCTTCTTCCCCCTATGATCATCAGGTATGATCCGGGTTCCTCCGTCCAGCAAATGAGATGATTCAATTTCCTCTCAAACGCATCCATTCTCGCCTCAAACTTTTTGATGAGACGTCAAATGCATGTATTTTCTGAAGCATTTAACATCTCTTTTATTATCTTTTTGTTGGAAGATTGCTAGATTTAGGTAGGTTTACATCATAAGGGGTTTAGATAACTGTTTTCGATTTTCGTATCTAAATACTTCATTTTGTAATCTAGGTTGAATCTAATGGATTTTTGTATCTTTATGAGTGATGTGCTCATCTCTTTTTAGCACATTTGAAACTAATAGTTGTAATAGACTTAGCTTTTGGTAAGAATAATGGATACTTTGTTGATAGAAGAAAAGTTCAGAATTGAAGAAGGATAGCCGACCGATCGACGAGAAGACCGACCGGCTTGGTGAAGAAGACTGAGCGCTCAACCGGGCATCCCAGCCATCAATCGGGTGTCCCAGCCATCAACCGGGTGTCCCAACCACCAACCGGGCGTCCCGCACGTGCCTGAAGCAGAAACCGCGCACCCCGTGCGCCTGGAGCTGAAGCCGCACGTTCCCAACGCCCAGTGCCTTGACTGAGAGGCAGTGCTTATGCTGCGGGTCACAGACATACCCTGCGGCCCGCAGCGGTAAAAAATGGGCTGAGGCTATTTAAGCCAATTTTCAACTCCTTCTTCCTCACTTTATTTTTACCCAAAATTTTACTCTCCAAAACCCTAGATCTACTTTATTTCTTCATCATTTCTCTAATTTTTTCCATGGATTCTTATGCTTTTGTTATGGGTTTTGCTAATCTAGGCTGAATCCATTCTTGGGAGCAATTGGTAAGCATTTTTAGTATGAATTTGTGAGATTTGATTTATCCTATTTTTTGCTCTGACTATCAAGTATATCTTGTGCTTTCTTGTGTAATTAATGTATGATTTAGACTAGGATGATCAACTAGTTGATGATTTTGGGTTAATTATTTGCTAGGTTTTTGGTCAAACCCGGAAGACTTTGACTTTTTATCGATGTGATTATCGTTAGTTGATGCTAGGTTATAATTGGGTATGACAACTAATTATGATTATTGATTGATGAAATTTCTTAGATTTGGGATGAATTTGAATGGGTTTTACTAATTATTAATGTGGCTCACTAATAACGATTAACATGAAGGCCGATCCTTGTAGTCGTTACTAGTAGATATATTGGTGTTATCCCGATATTTCTCGCTTGTAGGATATTGTGTTAGTTTTATTGGTTCTCCATGTGTATTGTTATTCTCGGGGAATTCTATGACGCATATCGTCTAGGGTTACCCGAGGGTAAGGGTTATTGTGTGATGCCGATCGCCCACTCTAACTATAACCGAGGAGAGGCTAGAAATATCTTCACCCAAAAGGTGTCGATAAGTTCTCCACAATATGTGATTAATGCCTAAAAATAGGATAATTATTTGATGATCAAAGGATAACTAGAAATGTAAACCAATTGCACCTAAGACTCGTTATCATCTTAATTACATCTTTCGTACTAGTGTTCGTAGTTATATTTTTTCTCTAATTTTTGGTTAGTTTAGATTTTTAAGTAGTCATAGTTTAACTTTCTAGTAGTATAGCCGCAAGTAGGGCATATAAATACTATTTTTGAGAGGCACAACTCCGACCTCCCACATTTCTGGTAAGAGTACTAAATTTATCTTTCATGGCGGCTTGCCTGTTAAGGTCCTGTAAGGCACGTATTTAGAGTTGTTAGGAAGGGAGAGATGGAAGATGAGGATGCCATAATATCGTATTTAGGATTAGGTTTATGTATACTAGCCTAACAATGAGTGATCATTGAATAAGAAGGAGGTAATGGTGGGACGATAGGTCTTGAACTATGTAGTGGGGAGGGGGGACTGGGGTTGGTGATGGTGAGATTGACGGAGGCGGTTGTGGTATCGAAGAAGTAGAATGATTGTGGGGTGGTGAGATTTTGTGGAATATGTCAAAGAGTAGAGGCGATAATTTAGAGGATGGGAAGCAATTGTTGGACGTAGAGCTGATCTTATGTAGGTTGGCGAAGAGGAATGTTGCTTCATCAAACACGACATGTCAGGAAGTGAGAACTTGGTGTTAGCCTAGAACCAAGCAATGAGAGCCTCTATGAATTGAAGAGGGCTAAGGTAGAGACATTGGAAAAAATGGAGAGCTAATTTATAAAGAGTGGTGCCAGAGATGTTTGGATAGTATAGGCAATAAAAAATTTGGAGGTGGGAGTATGTGGGTTGTCGCTGGTATAAGATATAGGTTGACGTGTTATTGTGTATGGCTTCCGAAGGTAGGATGTTGTGGAGATATGTTGCCATATGAAGTGCTTCAACCCAAAAACAGGTTGGTAGGCATGCATGTGTGAGTGATGTACGAGTAATGTCATTGAGAGTGTGAAGTGCTCGCTCAGCTTTGCCATTTTGAGGGGAAGTGTGAGGGAAGCAAAACACATTAACATGTTGTTTAGTTCACAAAATTTGCAAAAATATTGATTTACAAACTAACCATCATTGTCACATTAAAAGGTTTTGATATTATTATGAAAATGTGTTTTGACCATAGCATGAAATATCACCAATTTCGAATATGCATCAAACTTATTTTTGATAGGAAAAATCCAAACAAAGTTTTAAAAATCATCCAAAAATAATCGGTAATATTTATAAAACTGTTGATAGAAATTGGAGACATCTAAATATCACTATGAATAATATCAAAATGTTTAAAAGTAACAGAGGGAGAATGTGAAAATGGAAGACGCTTGTTTTTAACAAGCTGAAAAAATGACCAAATGGCCGAACATTTGGATTTATTTAAAATAGAATCATGGCTCCTAAGAATATCCAAGACGTGGTCACCTGTATGATCGATTCGAGCATGCCAGGATTTTGATTGGGAAGCGACATAAGCAGTGGCTACTGATCTAGTAACTAGGTACAGATCCCCAAGACTATTACATCTCGTTTTGATTTTCCATGTGGTGAGGTCATTTATAGAGAAACCAACATGGTCAAATTCCACACTAACATTATGTATCAACTACAAATTGTCGAACAAAGACCATATTTTTTACAATATTAGGAGTGTGTAAAATATTTTTCAGATAGTAAGGTGGGGATGTATTTAGGGTAGTAGAACCTTAAGTTAACAAAGACCAGATTTTTTACAATATTAGGAGTGTATAAATTTTTTTCCAGATAGTAAGGTGAGGGTGTATGTAGGGTAGTAGAACCTTTACCAACAACAGGAATAGTATTCCTGTTACTATTATAAATAGGTGATAAAGTGCTCGAATTAAAATAGGTACAAAGGATACCTGAGTGGTCATGTGAGAGGAGGCTCTGGTGTTCATGTACAAATTTTACAAAAGATTTACCGTAGGTTATGGGTACGATAGTGCCGCAGCACAGACCATCTGCCCCGCCAGTAATAGTTCCCTGCTGGCAGGTACCACGACTAAGGCACGAAGGGGTCTTGTTGTCTCTGGTCACCATACTGCTGCGGACGTCTTCTGCCAGAGCCGATGGTCTGTCTTCAGCGGCTACGATAGCATCTATTACCATGGCGTTTATGGCCAGATTTAGGGCCGGCCGACATTGTTCTCTTCCTGGTCCCAGCCAGAAGGGTGTGTGCCCTTTTATTTGGACGAATCTGATGAGTTTCCCCTTGGATAATTATGCTCCGGGAAACAGAAAAGAGGCAAACGATGTCAGTTGACTAATTATACTTCTAATCGTGTTGTAAGAGGTAGATAATTCATTAATGAGCTTCATGATAAGCCGTTGTTCAATGACGGAGATCTCAACGTCTCCGAGTTAATCGGCCAGCGATTTTAGGTGTTAGCAGTATGCTGAAACAAAAGGAAAAAAATCTAGGCGAGCATTGATAAATCGACTTTCAAGTTCTGCAGCCCGACTGCTGTGAATGTCGTGGAAAATGCCTTTTACACAGAGTCAGGTATCGCGAACAATTGAACATACTTTAATCTCAACGAGAATAAATTCATCACTTGTTGTTCCATATATAGAGCTAAGAATTATGACATCCATCTATTTCCATTTGGTCTCAAAGACATCGTCTAGATGAGAGGAACCGTCAATGTTATCCAAAATTTTGTGTGGACGAACTAAGATTTGGAAGAGTTTGTCCCAGGCATGGTAGTGTACATTTTGGAGATCCAGTATAAGTGGTATTTGGTTGTAAACGTTCGTAACTGGTTGAGCCGAGTGAAAACTCGGGGCTTCAGGTTATTGTTGTTGTTATGGTGGTGGTGAAGCGGAAGAGGCCGAAGTTTTTTTCCTGAAAGAGGAGGAGGAGTTTTGCTGGAGGTGGTCATTGCGAGAACAAGTAAAGAACGAAGAAGGTAGCTTACGAGAAGACAAGAGAAAATAAAGAAGGTAAATTTTTGTTATAACTCTGATGCCATGTTATTTGGTAGTAATTGGATAGTTGAGTCCTCATTTAAGCTCTCTCAATTCAATTATTTTCTTAGAGAAATTTACAAGGTAATCTTCTATCCTAACAAAATAATGTTTGACTAGATCAATCTAATAATACAATCTTTAACTATAACTAACTTGGACTTGGTCTAACATGAAAAATGGTGATCACTATATGTTTCCATGCGAGAGTTAGTTTCATAGAAATTTCCTTCTTTCCTAACTTACTTTCTGTTTCCATGAATTCGCTACTTCCGAAATTATTTGAACTTTGTGTTTCACATTTGAATTCAAAATCAAAAGCAACCTCTCAAATCTGGTCACAGACCTGTTGCTAAGTTCAAATATGAAGAAGGTATTTTCTTCGCGGATAGTGTCAAACACTTCACCAGTATTGGCAAGAACTCCATCATAATGAACATCCACGAGGGTAAGACTTTTAGATGAAGAAATTACATTAGCCTCTGCATGCCAAACAATGGTCTTCCTGACACTTCCATCTCTAGTTAAATCAATCTTAGAACTGATTGCTTCTAAAATCGATTATAATTGGAAGATAGTTGTTGCAGAGGAATAAGGTGGCAGTAGCAGAGGGCAGCAGAAGTTTGTTAATGAAACTCAAAGATTTTGAAGGCGAGAAGTTGTGGGCCATAAGATTCATGGCATTATCTTCTTTGCTTTTTTTCTTTCACCTTCGTCTGATTCCTTTCTATTGTTGTTCTATTTTCTTCTACACATAGTGGTTTGCAATTTTTACAAGAAGTATATAATTCCAGGAAAAACTGTACAAAGTGTAGTACACTATGCTTAGTAATATTCTGTATTTGAAATCCGCACACATAATATTGTGGTTGACCAAGGCAACATTCTTATAATGGAATGAAGAACTTAGTTGTTTAAATTGCTCTAAAGAGATTGTCAATCTTAGTATATACCTCTAGAACGACATCAAGAAATTGAACAAAGTTTGCGGAAAAACACAACCGGCTATATATGAGAATGTAAACTCACTGTTTTATTGAAAAGAGCAAATGACTTCAGTGACCCTCTTACTATACCTATCGTTCACCTTTTCGGGGGGGGGGGGGGGGGGGGGGGGGGGGGCGGGGGG
>JAUOBV010209076.1:0-11856 GCA_032360425.1 Rubia occidens
CCAAAAAATTTAGGAACCTTAACCCCACACATGAATTCATTCACTGTTTGTAATAGATCATCCTTAATGAATGTCCAACATTTCCTATAGAAAATTCCACTAAAACCATCAGGCCCCGGAGCACTATCCTTACCAAGACTCATCACAGTTTTGTGCAGTTCATCGATAGTTACTGGTTGAAGTAACTGGATATTATCTGCGTCATTGATTACCTGGGGGATGAATTTAAGTAAATAATCCATATTGTAACCCGATATATCAGGGCAGTCATCTGTTAGCAAGTTATGGAAATAACTGGTTGCATGTTCACCAATGGAATCCTAATCATCTAACCATATCCCGTCCTCCTTTTGGATCATATTTAATCTAAGTCTGGAGTGCTTGTCCTTGACACTGTTATGGAAGAATGCCGTGTTTAAATCTCCAGTTTTTAACCATTTCATCCTAGTCTTCTGTTTCCAGAAGTTCTGCTCTTCCTTCAACTTTTTTGTTAACCTAGCATTAGCTTCATTTAACCGTACTAGATTATCTAGGCTATAGTCATTATCTAGCTCCGTTTCCAGAGTTGCCACAACCTTTTCAGCTTCCACCACATTATCAAACACATTACCAAACTCATTCTTATTCCAGCATTTAAGGAATTTCTTTAACCTGGTCAGTTTCAGTGCCATCCCTACCATGCCCTGAGTCTGTTCTGTTTGTTCCCAGTTTTCCTGAACCTTAGGCAAGAAATCTTCTCTATTGAACCACATTGATTGAAACCTAAATAGCTTAGGGTATTGTTTATCTGATGTTAGTATTTGTAATACCAATGGATTATGATCAGAATTTCCCCTAGCCAATGTCTGGACTGTTGAATTTTGGAATTTGTCAAACCAAGCCCTATTTCCGAGTGATCTATCAAGTCTTTCAACTACCCTATTAATCCCCCTCCTGTTGTTAGTCCAGGTGTACAGATTACCAACAGTTGGTATTTCATTGAAGTCATTGGCAGTTAAGAAAGAATCAAAATCATTGATAGAGTTTGCATTTGGAGTTCCCGTACCTCTATATTCAGTTATACTCCGGATGGCATTAAAATCCCCAGTCATTAAGCAAGGAAGATCTATATTTGACACTATGGATTGCAAATCCAGATACATTTTCAATCTAGTGGATCTTGTCTGTTTTCCATACACGGCTAGGACATGGAATTCAATTCCACTACTGTTGTGTGTGCAGGACAGATGTAAAAAACTCTCATGTTTATAAATCATATGTGCAGTGAGGGAATTCCTAACCAATATCCAGATATGTCCATCATCCAATGTAAATCCACTATCAAATCCAAGTTCTATTTTGAATTCCTCCATTTTATCTATGTCTTGCTTAGGTTCTATCAATATGACAGCTTCCAATTTATGGGTGTGGATTAGCCTTTTAAGTCTGACTAGTCCCTTCAATACTCCCCTAATGTTCCAAGTTATAATTTTGCAATTCATATGGAAACAGTAGATTTCGATTTAGCACGAGTCATAATTAGATTGGGAGCTTTGAAAAATTTCCTTTCAGGAGTGGGATCAGAGGTACCTGTATCATGATACTGATCTCCCTTGTGGGCCGGAGTATTAATTAGGTCGCTGAGATCCTCCACATGCTCCAGTTTGTCATCCGGCCCTGCACTAGCTTCAACTTCCAGATCGTTTTCATCTATCCTGTCAGTAGTTGACATTACATCATCTTTTGTAGCCCCCACTGCGGATTTATCATCTTGATTGTCCTCAGCAGTTTTGGTCAATAGTGTGAAGCGATTCCTGAAACTCCTGAGATCTTCCATAGTTGCTTGTCTATCTTGGGTGTGGGTGGGAATAACCTTGTTCCTCCTACCCATATCATCCATGGACCTCCAGCCTGTACTGATTTGATCACGATTTGCAGGTGGTTTGACTCTCCAAACTGGCGTTCTGGATCTGACTCTTCCACTATCCTCAGACATGCTAGAGTGCGTGATTTTGTTGCTAGGTTTAGCTACCTTGTTTGTGACCTTGAAGAGATTCTGAGCATCCTCATAAACTTCAATCTCCTCATCAGAGTCTATTTGTACTTCTGGTTGTGCTTGGGCCTTATTCTGAGTTGGGTACCAAACTTGGGCCTGAGGAGGTTTGGCAATTGGAGCTCCATTACCAATGTGAACATTCTGTCCTTCTGGCAGTGCTCGAGCAGTATTCTCCCTTGGCATATCATTTTTACCATTTGGCTTATCATTGCCCAGTGGCTTGTCCTTTCTGCCCATTTTACACTCTTGATTGGCATGCCCTATTTTAGCACATTTTGAGCAATAGTGGGGGTGATCCTCATAATTGATGTTATACCACTTGCTCTCAGTACTAGAACCCAGTCTAATTCTGGTAGGGAAGGCTGAAGTGAGATTCATCTCAATGCATAGTCTGATAGTGGAAGGACGTCTAAGGTTCTGGGTGGGAGGGTCAGCAAAGATGAGATTCCCTAGTCTACTTGCAATGTGAGGGATTGAGTAAGGATGTAAGTAATAAACAGGGGGGAATTCAATGTTTACCCAGATTGGCACAATGGGTGGCTCCTCGTTGACATCAAAGTCCTTTGTCCATTTGAGCACCTTCATTAGGTTTCCTGCAAGGTTCCAATTTCTTTTAATCCAACACCTCTGTGTATCTTCCTCGTGATGAAACTTGATGAATATGTGCCTATGATCAAGTGCAGTAATTGTAGGTTCACCCTTGAACCCTATTCTTTTGAATTGCTGCCGTAGCCGACCCCTTGCAAATTTCCCTATCAGATGATTCTTGAATGGCTGGGCTAGAGCATCGATTTCTTCATCCTTGAAAAGCACTGCAATTTCCCCCTTGAACTCAGTAATTGGTGATAGTTGAATCTGCCCAATCGGTGAGGTTGAGCGATTGGTGGAATTGGTGTTTAACATTGCCGCATAGGATTGGGGCGGGCTCACGCCAGAGGGCGGAGCCGCCATGGTGTTAGGTTTAGACTGCGGTGTATAGTGTTTATTTCTGACTAGAGATTCAGGTGGCTAGATGTTGCAGGTGACCGTTAACGGTGAACTGTATTGGATTTGGGAGAGAAAGTTAGAGAGAGAGAAAGTTAGGCAAACGTGAACATTAATGACATCATCTATTATGAAAGGCTGTCGGGCTGAAACTCGACAGTGAAATGTTGTCAGGCTGAAACTCGACAGTGAAAAGTTGGTCGCAGTAAATTTTGAGCAGAACCTTGAGAGCGAGAGACCTTTGGGCTGAAACTCGACAGTGAAAAGTTGGTCGCAGTAAATTTTGAGCAGAACCTTGGGAGCGAGAGACCTTTGGGCTGAATCTCGAGATTTAAAAGACTGTCAAATTGAAACTCGAGAGTGAAGGGCTAATCGCAGCCAATTTTGAGTAAAATTTCGAGGAAACGAGGCCTTTGGAACAAATTTTGAGAATGGAAGGATGTCGGGTTGAAACTCTAAAGTGAAATGCTTGTCCAAGCCTATTTTGAATAGAAGCTCGAAAGCGATAGGTTTTTGGGCTGAATCTCGAGAATGAAAGGACGTTAGGTTAAAAATCCAGTGTGATATGTTTATCGCAGCCAATATCAAGCAAAAGATCGAGAGGCCTTCAGGCTGAATCTAAAAAATGAACATCCGTTGGGCTGAAACTCTATTGTGAAAGGTTGATTGTGGCCAATTTCGAGCAGAAGCTTGAGAGTGAGGGGCCTTCGGACCAAATCTTGGGAATTAAAGGTTGTCAAGCCGAAACTCAAGAGTGAAAGGTTGACCGCAATTTATTTTAAGCAGAAGCTCGAGTGGGAGAGACCTATGGAAATAATCTCGAGAACGAAAAGCCATTGGAACAAAACTTGAGAGTGAAACATTGATTGCATCCAATTTTGTGCAGAAGCTCTAGAATGAGAGGTCTTCGTGTCAAATATCAAGAATTAAAGGCCATTGGGAAAAAACTCGAGAGTGAAATGCTGATCGCAGCTAAATTCGAGCATAAGCTCGAAATCAAGAGGTCTTTGGCCGAATCTTGGCAACGGAAGGCCGTCGGGCCAAAATTCGATTGTGAAATGCTTTTCGCATCTAATTTGGAGAATAAGCTCAAAAGCGTAAGGCCGAATCTCGGGAACAAAGGGTCGTCAGACCGAAACTCAAGAGTGAAAGGCTAATCGCAGCCAATTTTGAACAGAAGCTTGAAAGCGAGATGCCTTCAGGATGAATCTCGAGAATTAAATGTTGTCGAGCTAAAAATTGAGAATGAAGGACTTATCACATCCAATTTTGAGCAGAAGATCGGGAGCGAGAGACTTTCAGGCTAAATCTCAAGAATGAAAGGCCGTCAGATTAAAACTCGGGAGTGAAAAGATGATTGCAACCATTTTCAAGAAGAATCTTGAGAGGGAGAGCCCTTCAGACCAAATCTCGAGAATGAAAGGCTTTCAGGCCAAAAATTGACAGTGAAAGGCTGATCATAGCCAATTTTGAGTAGAAGCTCAAAACCGAGAGGCCTTCGGGCCGAATCTTGAGAATGAAAGTCGGTCAGGCTAAAACTCAAGATTGAAAGGCTAATTGCAGCCAATTTTGAGTAGTAGCTCAAAAGCTAGTGGCTTTCAGGCCAAATCACGAGAATAAAAGGCCATCGGGTAGAATTATAGAGCAAAGGTTGAGAGCTAGAGGCCCTCGGGTAGAATCTCAAGAATTATGGTTTGAAAATCGAGAGTGAAGGCTGATGCAGCCATTTTAAGTAGAAGCTAGAGAGCGTGAGATCTTTGGGTTGAATCTCTAGTATGAAAGGTTAGGGCAGGTGTGTAATCCTTGTTCTCGGTATTTGAACCCTATGCAGGTTTAGCATAATAATATCCACCTGACCATACAAGGCAAAAAAGTTTCAAGCTAGTACCAACGAAGTGGTGGAGGAAAATAGGTTTGCCAAGGGAGAAGTCAATACCTTGCGAGGGGTTATCGAAGCTCACGCTACTATAAATGACAATACTCGCCTCAGAGACCATAGAAGAACTATATCGAGGTATGTTGTGAGTATGGCGTCTACCCAATCTGCGGGGTTTTCTCTTACCTTATCTGTTGTACCAGTCTAGACATAGGTGATAATAGTGTAACGCTAAGCGTGCAAATGCAGAGTAGGCCGCACTAATTTAGGTATAGTGCTAGGCGTACAAACCAAGAGCGACATCATTTGAGATATGACGTTGAGTGTAAAAGTCATAAATTAAATGATTGGATATTATGCTAGGCGCACAGATCCTTATCAATGATTCTATAGTGAGAAGGATGCCCTTCGATTTCTTAGGGTGATTTCCCTAGGGTTTGCTACCCCCAATCAAAATACATCATTAGTGATTGTAATTTTAAGGAGGATGTACTTCGATTTCCCTAGGGTTTGCTACCCCCAGTCCAAGGACATCATTTGTGATTGTAAAGTCAAGGAGGATGTACTTCGATTTCCCTAGGGTATGCTATCCCCAATTGAAGGACATCTTTTATCGTTTTTAGCATCTGGCTCAATTAGGCATGTAATCCTTTCATGGGAATCGGTAGAGGTTTCGACCTCTACGACCCCTTAAATAGAGCTTACCTACTATTGTTCGGCTGTTGAACTCAACATTAGTGTAACCAATGAAGCAAACCAGGATGACGTTTATCCCTTTCGAGGGAAATTGTAAAGGTTTCGACCTCTTCGAAAGCTTTTATTGAGCTAGTTTACTATCGTTCAACTATGAACTCAAAGTTAGCGGGAGTAACCAAGTAACCTCAATCTTTGGAAATTTGAATTTGCATATTCGTAATGTCGAGTAGATTAGCTCTTGCTCTTTCCTCTTTTGAGGAGGTTTACGATAGTCCTGTTCATCTGAATTCCATTTTGAGTTCTTCTATTGAGAATCCCTCGAGTGGGAGTTGGAATGATGATAGAGAGTGGGGCACCCTACGACTTATAGTAACACCCGACAGTTCTGACTCATTGGTATGCCTTACTCCCAGATTGTTAGTTCCTTGTCGTAGCCTATAGCTATTTTATGGTAAGATACTCCCCGGCTAGACATATAGCCCGGTAATCATTCAGCTTATAAAAGTGTTTGTGGTAATTGCGCTACACCTTGGTCAGCTATTTTGAATTAATTTGGTGCTGATGATGGTTTCCTTAGATTTACAATGGTGATTTCCTTAGCTTTTTTTTGTTTGTAAGCCATCGTGGAATTTTTGGAAAGAGGCATCGGCCTATTTAATTTGTAAGCAATCACGGCATATTTAAACACATTTGGAGAATCCCACAACCTGTAGCGGCATTTGTGTTATGCGCACTACACCTTAATCGAGGATTTAAATGCCTAAGGATAATTCTTTGACCTATAGTGGCGTTTGTGCTAGGCGCGTTACAACCTGGTCGAGGATTTAAATAAGGGGAATCCTTCGACGTATAGCGGTGTTTGTCTTAGGTGTTACACCCTGGTCGAGGATTTAAATGCATGAGAAAACTTTAACCTATAGCTGCGTTTGTGTTATGCATGGTACACCCCTGTGGAGGATTTAAATGCATAAGGGATTTCCTTTGACATATAGCGACTTTTATGTTGTGCGCGCTACACCTTTGTTGAGGATTTGAATGCATAAGGAGAATCCTTGGATCTATAGTTGTATTTGTGTTGGGCGCGCTACACCCTGGTCGAGGATTTAAATATATAAGGGGAATCTTTCGACCTATAGTGACGTTTGTGTTGGGCACGCTACGCGCTGGATGGACTAGCTCTCCTTTTTCCCGGACTGTTTCCGAAAATGCTCGTGAAGTACCGTGGCGAGGTAAAAACTTGCCAGAAAACACGAAGAACGGGACGTGGAGGTGAGTTCGCAACACTCTGCTGGCTGCAGTGTTGAGATTTGGGTCTCCGACAATAGTGTTATCTCGTTCGTTAACATAGCACCACCGATGATAGTATATTGGTGTTCCCTAACACCAACAAATGATGATATGATTCCTTCTCTCCCGAGTTAGAATTCATTAAGGCCATGATGAAATAGTTCACCAAATATTCACCAAACACTGAGCTGCAGAGTTAGAATTCATCCTCTAACGCTAGTGGAACTCTAAAATTTTGAACCCAAAACATATACTTCAGCATTGACGGTGAAGGGTCTGACTTCATGGGTACCACTAGGGCTGCCAACCTGATGCTACTAAGATTTCGATTAAGCAGCGCCGCCATCATGACCTGTAAAACAAAGCTCCTAGAATTTTTTTTGGGGAAAAACCCTCCGATGGTAAAGTCATCTCCAATGTGAATAATGAGAAATAATAGAGCATAATCTGTGATGGTAGACATACCTGACTATATATACTCTAGCAAGCCTAGGGTTTTCCTTGGATTACTCTTTAACCCAATTGGGCCAGGTAGGCCCAATGCCCAATATTATTACGACAACGCATTATTTTGACCCGTGGCCCATTAATAATTTGTCACTTAGAACTATGTATCATCAGCACTTTCCATCTACTACCACGATTAAGTGTGTGACCTTCGATCTACTACGATCTTTGTGAATGACCTTTTAATATCTACTACCATCCTTGCGAATTGCCTTCTACTCCGAAGTGTTTACGAGCGATGGACAATGAAGCTCACAAAATAGCATTCATTAGGTCTAAATAAATCTACAAAACTAAGGATTTAGACAAGAAAATCAACAAATGCTATCTAAACCCCTTGTGATGTAAAGCTAACTAAACTTAGCAATCAACCATAGAAAATAAACTAAGAAATGTGTTAAATGTATTTGTTAACACATGCTTCTAGGTGCAGATCAACATTCTTGAGCAAATTCAAATATTTAAACTAGGGTAAGAATGAAATGTGCACTTTAATGCTCATTTAATTGGTTTCACGTCAGTTTCCGTTTATTTGTGCACAAAGTGTGCATGTATAGTGCATGTTCATAAATTGTTTTCAAAAATATTAATTAGATCTACGTTAAATAGGGAGATGATGCTTTAAATATTGTATATTGGTGTTTCATTTTTATTGGGTATTATATGCATAAAATCTTTATCAACTATGTATTGTCATTTGTTAAATCTTGGAAATAATTGTTTTAGAGCTTCAACTAATTCACCCAATTGATTCACGATACAATGAATGTATCAAATATTCTCCAGCACAACAAATTAATTATCACCTTCTTTGGAAAATTCTGAAAGGAAATTTATAAAGTGATGGAGGAGGTTCAGATCGATATGTTTGAATGAAGGCTTGAGCATGTTGATATTGAGGATTACAATAAAGCATGGTCGTGCCATATGTCAACATACTCTCTCCGTCCCCCTATTTGTGTCTTACCTGCCCTATTTGATGTCCTTTTATTAATGTCTTATTTCCGTTTTTGGTAAAAAAAAATTGAATGTAAAAAAAATGAAATATTTTTTTGTTCACAAACCATTTTTATGCTATTTCAATGACTTTTAAAAAATGACATCTTTTTGGTGGTAAGACAGTTATAGAGGGACGGAGGGAGTACCTAGTTTAAAATGTTTGGTCACACATTAACTGCAACAAACATGTCAAACTACGGGTAGAAAAGGAGTGAATGGGTTGAACATGGGTCAACCCATTTCAGCATGTTCTATGACTAATAAACGGGTCGAACTTAACCTTCATCCACAATTAGCAGCATGTTCTATGACTAATAAACGGGTCGAACTTAACCTTCATCCACAATTAGGTAGAAAATCATTTAACATGTGGGTTTAAAACCTAGATGATTCTATATGTAAACCTTTAATGATTTAGATATAAACTTAAAATTCCTTGTATTTATTTAAAAAAAATTATAGTATTTAAATCTATTTTGTTTAACTCTAAAATTTTTATACATCAACCCCCAGGTTAGGGAGCGAAGGATGCAAAAAGGTGGGTGAACTTGCGGGTCCAACCATTTTATATTACTTGCAGTAAACCCATTATCCAACCCATTCTTTCAAATTGCATATTTAAGTTTAACCTTTTTTACCCACAACTCATGTAACCCATTTTGAAGTGGATAAAAAAAGTGAACTCAATTTATTCATGGAAGTTCACTTTTATACCTCTAAGTGCAACATAAAAGGGAAAATTTCAACTAAGTGTTTTGTCTAAAACTTAGTAAATACTTTTTGGAGCTATCAAGAGTTAATTATCCTACATAGTTTACTCTAAATGACATTAATTACAAGACCATATGAAATTTGGACACTAATAACCTAGTTTCTTTATTTAAACCTTAGTTCCATGTTGCATTAATGAAACTACTCTATACCATTACTTAAGTTGTTTGATAAAATGTTCATTTTGAGGCTAATTTAGTTGGTTTCAGGTACATCCTTAAAACTAATTTACATGAAAATAAATGATATATATAATAAATCAATTCTTCTAATCCATCGAAAGAATATGAGCCTACATCATTAAATTTATTAAGTTGTGTCATGTTTGTGCATGTATGTGCAGATTTTGTTTCTAATGAGTTGCCACTGCTTATTTTTAATAAAATTAAATCTTTATAAATCATCCTACAATAATATATACTCCTCCGTCCGAGGCAAAGGAGCCTTTTTTTTTTGGTCAACTTTCTAAGGCTATATTTGACCATCGATATTTTTAATTTCATATACTAGCGGTGTATAAAAAGTAGTACTTTAGAAAATACATGTTACAAGGAATCTAACATATCACATTATGGTATTGTAACTTATATACTAGTTGATATTTATGATCAAACATGAGTTGAGAAAGTTGACCAAAAAATAGGTCCCTTTGGCTGGGACGGAGGAGGTACTTTTTTTAAATTTTTTAAAATTTGAGACTGACAACACTCTTTCAAGTCATTTTGTAATCATGTCATATACTCCCTTGACACTAGTAGAGGCTTTAAGGATAATTTTTTGTCAAAATGTTCGATAGGTCTTTGGAAGGATAATCCTAAAATTGATTTTGCAATATAAACTTGTCGTTACGGCAGTTTAGAAATACCTGATTTAGGTTATAATATCGTCGATGTTAAAGAAAGTATGGTGAATTAGTTAATTATATCCTAGGATTAAACCGAGAAATTGATTTGGATGTGTTTCGATTTCATTTTAAATTGGATGATTTCTTTAAGGATGATGTTGACATCCCATATTTTGATCTCTCAATACTACCTCTATGAATAATGCAAAAATTACTTCTAACACTCATTTAATTAACAGGTTTCAACCTCCCCTATATATAGCATGTGTGCTTGCATTGTGCATGTCCTTAAATAATTTTATGGAAACTACTTTAAATAATAAGAGTGTGTGTTTAATGAATATATTTTATTCTCTTGTTATAATAAGAAAACTACGAATATCAATTTTCAAGTATATAAAATATAAATTTGCAAAATGGTAGTTAATAGAAAAATAATGGTTGCTTTCCCTACTCTTGGAATTTACCTCTCTCATTCTTTGATTCACTGGAACTTGCTAAAGCATCTCTCTTACATTCATGGGAGTCGCTGTCTGAAAGGAGGATTCTGCTCAGCGAAACCGGGTTTTAGCAGTGGCTTTAGTTTATATGTAATATGGATTTGTGTACGCATATTAGTTGTGCTAATGGCATTGTTCTTGGCTGATGGATACTGCATCAAGGAGAATGAAGGGTGTCTTAGACTTGGGTGACACAACAACGTACATATTGCAACTTCGTCTTGGCAGTCGATTCAAAATGAGCAAATGGTAATTTAGAACCAATTTTATGTTTCAATAAAAAAATATTGAATTTGCAAACAATATGATCCATGTTTGACTTTATTTTTATTTTTATGATGAATAAAATGGGTCCATGATCTTTTATTCTATATCTGATGGAAAAAGTGCATATAAATATTATAAATAATGTGATGTAATTTCTTGAATAATTGATACTCCTGCGAGGACCTAACATAAATAACATTAAACAAAAAAAAATCCATTCGAATCGAGTTAATAAGAGTATATTAACAACGTCATTAAAAAATATTAGGCTTCGTGCATATGCGTGTGTATACTCGTGCATATTTAGATCCTAATGAGCTTTCACCATCCACTTTTAGTACAAGTACCAACCCAAATATTACTATATAGTATAAAGAAATTCCTCATATAACTTTTAACAGCTGAAAAATTAAACTTTCTCATGTTGTACCTACTAGTCATTTGATCCTTGCAAACAAATATTAAACCTCTTGTTATCTCTTGAAACCAACTTTCGGTCTCAGTAATGTAATTGTCCAGTAGAAAAACAACCATCACTATCACCCGTCTGGATACAATTACAATTTGATGGGGTTCCTTGATTTGGAGATTTTGAATGGACCTATAGCCATTGCATATGTCGTCAAAGAGATTGAAGCTAAAGTGCGAGCTCGGACTCAGGATCAGGATAAGGGTTGGAATAAAATTAAGGGTAGAATTTTGGTGTTTACCCTTTGAGCACCTTGCAATCTGTGCAGCTGTGGGTGTGAGAGTGGTTTTAGTCCTCAGGCCCAAACGAAAATTTCTTCAAATAGGGTGAAATGAGATGCGCATAATTTAAGGAGGCAAGATGTAGAAGTGTTAGGCCAATTATTAACACTTGCGGTGATGTTTTCATTTGGACGTCGTATTCTATGGTTATTGTGAGTAGTCATTTCCCGAAGTCTACAAAGAGCATGAAGGATGGTTTCTGTTGCCCATATCAGTGATGATTTTGGTTGATGTGCTGAACTTGTACGCTAGTTATATGAAGGCGAGGATCCTCCTATTATGCAACCAACATTTGGGCAACGTTCATGTGTGCGTGCATGTATCATGCATGTATTGTACA
>JAUOBV010209289.1:0-11855 GCA_032360425.1 Rubia occidens
TCCAACTCAGACGAGGGAAATCCGCTGGAATTAGGGTTGAAAATAGGAATTAAATCTCACCCGGGCAAGTCGCGAATGAAGAGTTTCGAATCCTAGTTCAGATCACGGTGTTTTTGAAATTAAAACTTTGACAAGGCATTTTTATATCAATGTTGATGAAGGGTGAGACCCCCTTCAGTGGAGGGTAAAATGGTCCTTAACTTTTCAAAAAATGAAGTGGAGGTTATTTTGGTAATTTTAATATTGGCCAACACCGAAAAATAATAGGTCAACGTCGGATTTAGGCAGGAGGGGTATGCGTTTTTATGTCACAGCTAATTCAGGGGTATATGTGCACTTTTAAAAAAATGGGGGTATATGTGCACTAACCAAGAAACTGGGGGGTATGAATTCATTTTACCCTTGTGAAAATATAAAAAATATTACATGAAAATTGTGATATTTAACTTTTAAAATACTTTATTTAAATTTAAATGTTTAATTTAATAATTGCAATGTATAGACAAAGAAATGCAGTGCACTCCCTTCATTTCACTAAGAGCTGCACACTAAGTTTAAGTGAAGAAAATGAGCGGATGAAATTGAATATGGAAAGTAAAAATTCGAATGAGTGAATGAGATTGAAGAAATTTTGCCAAAAATGGAAAGTGTGTGATTTTTTAAAAAAAAAATCACAATATGGTAAGTGTACCACAAATAGAGAAATGGAGGGAGTATAAACAAAAAAAATACAGTGAACTACCCACAACTTAAGGACATGGTTACCTATCAGGAGACTTCCTCCTTGTAATTTATTTTTTAGAATATGTTTGATTATCGACAATTTTAAGTATGTATGATAAATATATATACAAATTTAATATTTAAAAGTTACACTACTATGAATATACTTCATACATATAAAGAAGTTTGGGGAAATGTGGTATATCCATAAATTTATGGATGGAATGCTTTACATTTTAATTTTAAAACTATATTTTTAAATTTAAACATTTTATTTTATAAATTAAAACATGTAATAAGGTGTGTTTGAATGTGAAGGTATAAAAAATATAATATTAACTTAAAATATTTTGTTTAAATTTAAAATTTAATGTTTAAACTACCAAATACAGTATATAAGTGAAAAATACAGTGTACTATGAATAACTTAAGAACGTACCATACCCGTTATGTGTTGAGTGTGTTCTACCCAAATCCAACATTGAAAGTTAAGAGATTGATTGTTTACTCTATAAGTTGGAGTCCCCCCACATTAGTATGAGACCTTTTAGGGTTGGACCCAATTTCAAAATTGTGCTATCTTGGCCCAAAGTAGACAATATCATACGAATATTAGCTGTGGTGGACTTAACAGTCCCAACAAGTGGTATCAGAGCCATTGGTTGTGTTGATTGGTGTGTAGAGATGGATATTAATACAAGTAGAATGGTGAGCTTGAATGGGTCTTCAAATTTTCATGTTTGGAAGTGCAAGATGGAGGACTTGCTTTATGTTAAAATTTTGCATTTAGCGGTCATTACCAAAGACAAGCCCAGTGACAAAAAGGATGAAGATTGGATTTGTTGAACATGAAAGTTTGTGGCTTTATCTGTCAATGGGTGGATGATAATGTGTTAAATCACATAAATGGTGTTAATGAAGCTAATGCTCTTTGGCCCAAACTTGAAGTAATTTATGACAGGAAGATTGGCAACAATAATCTCATCCTTGAAGTATGAGGATGGTTTGTCTATGACCGACCATATGAGTAATTTTCAAGAATTAGTGAACCAGCTGGCTGCGATGAAAATCACTTTTAATGATGAAATACTTGGGTTATGGCTAAGAAGAGAAAAGGAGAAAGAATAATCTTTCATCTTCACATTCCGAGGTATTGGCCATCGAAACACGGGGGAGAAGTAGGAGTCGAGGTTCATAAAATTGTGGTAAACCGCATGGTGATTCAAATAAGTGGTCAAATGTTGAATGTCACCATTATGGATTGAAGGGCCATATTAAGAAGTATTGTCACAAGCTGAAGAAAGAGAAAAGGAAGAAAGGAATATCACCACCAATGAGGAGAAGAGTGAAGGTAATGATGATCTTACTCCTGTTGATTTTCTTGTTGTCTGTGAAAATTTTGAGAAGAGCAATATTCCTTGTGATAAGATGAATTAGGTTGTAGATAGTTGTGCTTCTACACATGCTACCTCACAAAGAGATTTCCCCCCTCATTATGTAGTTGGTGATTATAGTTTTGTTCACATGGTCAATAGTGCATATTCATAGGTTGTTGGAATATGCGACATTTGTGTTAAAATTAGCAATGTCTCTATGCTTGTTTTGACAGAGGTAAAACACATTCCCGATCTTCGTTTTAATTTATTGTCTACTGGAAGATTGGATGATGAAGGCTATTGCAGTGCCTTTGGAAATGTTCAGTGGAAATTGAGAAAGGGCTCGATGATTGTCGCTAACAAGAGTTGAGAGAAGATTGTATATTTCTTGATTTGAAGTTCCCAAAGGTCACATAAACCTTTGTGATGGTGATAGTTCTTCAGAGTTGTGGCACAAACACTTGGGTCACATTAGTGAGAAAAGCTTAGGCATTTTGGCAAAGAAGAATGTACTTTCTGGGGTTCAGAATACACAGTTTAAGAAATGCTCTCATTGCATTGCCGATAAGCAAAATAGAGTCTCGTTTTAAATCAGGTGCAACATTGAAGAAGGGAAAAGTTCTTAACTTGGTACATTCCAATGTGTGCGGCCAATGAAGATTCGGTCACTTGGTGGTTCTTAATACTTTGTGACTTTTATTGTTGATCGCTCTCGAAAGATTTGAGCTTATACCTTGAAGAAGAATAAAGTGTTGGATACCTTTAAGTCGTTTCAAGCATCAGTAGAGAGGAAAATCGGGAAGAACCTGAAACGCATTCGGGTCTGACAATAGGGGTACGTTGGATCATTTGATGCTTATTGTCAAGCTCAGGGTATTCATCATCAGAATTGCCTCTAAAGACACCACAATTGAATGGGTTGGCTAAAAGGATGAATATGACATTGATTGAAAGGGTGATGTGTTTGCTTTCACAAGCAAAGTTGGCAAAAAAAATTTGGGGTGAAGCATTGAGTACGGTTGTACATGTGCTAAATCTCAATCCTTGTGTTCCATTGAAATTTGACGTGCTGAACCATGTTTGCAGTGGAAAGAATGTTTCCTATGATCATCTTCGAGTATTTTGATGCATTGCATATGTACATGTTCCGAAGGATGAAAGATCGAAATTAGATGACAAGACGAAGAAGTGTATCTTTGTTGGATATGGACTTGATGAGTTGGGATATCGGTTTTATGATCTTGTTGATAGGAAGCTTATACGAGGTTGAGATGTCATATTCATAGAGGACTATACCATTGAAGACATTGACAAGGTTAAGAGTGTTTCTCCTACTCAAGTTAATGAGGAAATGGTTGATGCAGATTCCTTTCCTATTCTCTCTACCCTGGTGGTCAATAATGATGCTCAAGATCAAGGCATGGATCCTGTATCTATCTCTTTTGATGCTAATAATTTTGTTAATGATAAGTCCTGCTCAGTAATTGAGAATGAGATAGAGAGTGTTGGGCCTAATGTCCTTTCTCAAGAGCTGAGAAGATCCACTCGTGCTAGAATTACTTCTAGTAAGTACTCACCAAACGAGTATGTGTGTCTCACTCATGGGGGAGAGCCTGAAAGCTTTCAAGAAACTGTGGAAAATGAGCACAAAAATGAGTAGATGGAAGCCAGGAAGGATGAGATGAAATCCCTGCGAGAGAATAGTACATTTGAGCTGGTAAGGTTGCCTAAGGGTAAGTAAGCTTTGAAGAAGCGATGGGCGTAACGATTGAAGCAAGATGAACATACTTATCAACCTTGCTACAAAGCTCGATTGGTTGTGAAAGGATTTACCCAAAGGAAAAGTGTTGAATTTGGAGAGATATTTGCTCCTGTGGTGAAAATGAAATCTATTCAATTGGTTCTTGGCTTGGCTGCTATCTTGATCTAGAAGTTGAGCAAATGGGTGTGAATATAGCTTTCCTTCATGGAGACTTACATGAAGAGATTTACATAGAGCAACCAGAGGGCTTTCAAGAAAAGAGGAAATATGACTATGTTTGCAAGTTGGTGAAGATTATTTATTGCTTGAAGCAAGCTCCAAGGCAATGTTATCGTGAGTTTAACTTGGTGATGGTTAAACATGGTTATGTGATGACAAAAGCCAATTATTGTGTCTTTGTGAGAAAATTATCCAATGTTGATTTCATTATTATTTTTCTCTATGTGGATGACATGTTGATTGTTGGAAAGAACATGTCAAGGATTAATGAGTTAAAAAGGAATTTGAGTGATTCCTTTGCTATGAAGGATTTGAGACATGTACGAAAAATCCATGGTATTTAAATCACCCGTGATCGAGAAGCAAAGAAGTTGTACTTAAGTCATGAAAAGTACATTGAGAGGGTGCTCAAGCGATTCAGCATGGACAAAGCTAAAGTGGTAAGTATTACTCTTTCTTCTTCTTCTTCTTCTTCTTTAAGCTTAATGTTTCTAAATGTCCATCTAGGTATGAAGAATGTTTCATAATTGTCCCCAGTTGGTAGTTTGATTTACGTCATAGTTTGTACAAAACCAGATATTTCTCATGCAGTAGGTGTTGTGAGCCATTATCTCTCTAATCCAGGAAGACTACATTGGGAAGCTGTGAAGTGGATTCTAAGGTATCTTCGAGGAACATCAAATTTTCAACTAATGTTGGGATGTGAGAAGCCTTTGGTTAGTTATACAGATTCAGATTTGGCCAAAAGCCCCGATGATCGAAAATCAACTTCTGGGCATATGGTTTTTTTGCTGGGTGAGCTGTGGCATGGAAATCTAAATTGCAAAAACGTGTGGAAGCAACAAAAGAAATGTTGTGCCTAAGGAATTTCACGAGGGAGCTTGGAGTTAAGCAAGCAAGGTACGTTTTGTATTGTGATAATCAAAATGTCATTCATCTTGCAAAGAATTCTTCTTTCCACTCAAAGTCAAAGAATATATATTTGCTATCATTGGATTCGTGATGTGTTATATTATAAGTTTTTTGAACTTGAGAAAATTCACATGGATGATAATGGTTTAGACATGTTGATGAAAGTATTACAGAGGGGGAAGTTTGAGTTTTGTCGTGGTGCCGTCAGATTGACCTTACCCTACAACTAGTTGGTTAGGGGAGTTTTTTTGTGTGTTTGACCTCCTAATTGGATGTCATGAACTTAAATAAGTCCAAGGGTGATTTGGTATACTCATCTAAAAGCTTGGGAAAAAGAAGCAAATTAGTTGAGCTGAGTCAGAAGCACAGTGAAGAAGAAGAAGAAGGGCGAGAGCTGCACCATTTCTAATTGAAAGCTGTTAGAAATTTTGTTAGGAATTAGAGGGTATAAGTAGCAGAAATCCACAAGCCATTATCAGTTTGGATATTGATCAAAAGCATGTTTACTTTCCCCATAAGTATCACCTCTTTCTTGTCTAAATCTAAAGAGCTCAGCTCATTGGGCTGCATTTTCCCAATTTACCAATTTTTCCCTTGCGTTCTTTACATTTGGTATTAGATCTACTGTATCCTCTAATCTAATGACGGAAAACACAAGAATGAAGTTGCTCGACTCTCATCTCAAGGATTTGGAGACACTGATGGCATATATATTTCATGAATTGAAAACTCAAAACACGGAGTTGAAGAGTTAAGTAGAGAGCTTACCATAAGGAATTCAGGCAGAATTTGCACGGCAACAGTTGGAACTAGTCAATAAGTAATTAGAAAGAAACAAGCATATCCAGTGGATCATGATGAGTATGGAAGCGGCAAATGAGAAGGAAACCGCAACTGAAGCTTAGCAATCTAAAAATTCAAGGAACTCTAAAGAGATTGCAGACCAGGATGTCAACTTCGGGATTTCATCTGTTGCTGAGTAGAAGGAAGGCAATTGGAGAAGGAAAAAGGAGAAGGAAGTATCTGCTACACCTATTCTCAGGTTTCCGGTTGAGGTATTCTATGATTCTCTACCTAAAAATAGATCTAACCTGTATTCTCCTGTTGTAAACTATCCTAGAATTATGCATAATGATGAAAACTGATATGAGAATCGGAGAATTGTGGTTGGCAGAAATTATGGAAAACTGCAATCTAGAGTGGAACCTAAGGAGTGGTTGAGGTATGAGAATTTTTTTAAATTTCTTTCAAATACCTCATATATATAGAATCGATGTTGTGGACGTGTATTTGGATTGAAGAGCTGAAGTATGATTTCAGGCTGAGAAGACTACTAGACCTTTCAACTATTGGAATAATTTCTATACTGCTGTGTTGAAAAGATTTTCTGAGGCTGGGGTCAAAGATGAAATATAGGAGTTTAATAAACTATACCTGAGAGATTCAGTTGGAGAGTATCAGGAAGTTTTTGAGGAACTGAAGTCTACACTGATAAAAAATAATCTATACTTTCCTGAGCATAATTTTGTTTCTAGCTTTATTAGTTGTCCAAAAGAATAGCTTAAACCGATGGTCAAGCTTTGTAGGCTTATTACATTACTGGAAACAGTGGAGGTTGCTCTATTATAGGAACTGAACTTGGATATGATGAATAAGAGGAAAAAATGATCTGTTAGTCGTAGTTTCTCACCTTTGTTAACTAGAAATGACAAATAAAATGGTCAATGGAAGGGTTATGTTAGTAATAGTAAGCCTGTTACTAATGCTTCAAGAGAATCAGTCCTCAAGAATTGAAGTACAAAAGGGAGAACTAGCTATATTTCAAGTGTGGAGAAAAGTTTAGCCCTGAGAATATTTGCAAATACAAGGAAATTCATCACATAACTAGTGTGGAACATCCAAATTATGAATATATACTGATAGCAGAAGTTGATTGTGAAAAGTTACTGCAACTGGAGAATCCTGATCAGATATCTTTGAACACAGTTGGAGGGAACAATATGGCTAACACTATTAGACTCTATGGCTATATAAAAAATCTGAGAATTTTGATACTGTTAGACACGGGCAACACTGATAGCTTTATGGATCCTTGGGTGGTCAAGAAAATGAACCTGTGAGAGATGGCTATCAAGCCTTTTGTGGTAACTATTGCAGATGGAAGCAGGGTTATGGGAACAACTTACGTCCTGTAGTACCTTGGAGAATTCAGGACCATTAATTCGCGTCCAATTTCAAAGTTATTCCCTTAGGAGGAGTGGATGTGTCAGTCTTATAGCCTTGATTTTAGAAATGATGATGTTGCCATTAGCAGTGAATGATCATAATACATACTTTATGGCAATTGTGATGAAACTGGTTTACGGTTGCTGAGAGGTTATAAGGCTAGGGGGATATCCGAGTACAGGAAGAGGAAAACTTTGTACACACAGGTCAAAGGATCGGAGGTGGAAGGAGATTTTTTTGGATGGAAATGTTTGTATGCTCAGAAACAAATGAAGACAGGATAAGACAAACCATGGTGTGATTAGTACACTGGTAATTAGATCCTTGACTTTGACATTTCTAAACATCCAACTGAGCTAATTCAGGTTTTTTACATATTATTTGATGTTTTTCAAATACCAAAATCTTTACCTCTAGAAAGAGGGATTGATCATAATATTTTTATTGAAACCTGGTTCTGAACCTTTTAAGCTAAAACCCTACAGGTATCCCTATGCACACAAAGATAAGATTGAAAAGCAGGTCCAGGAGATGATCAAGAATCAGGTGGTATAAGAGAGCACAAGTTCTTTCTCCCCCGCTGTTCTATTAGTTAAGAAAAAAAAACTCATGAAGGATGTGTATTGATTACAAGAGGCTTAATGAGTTAACTGTGAATGCCATATTTCTTATACCTGTGATTGATGGGATGTTGGATAAGTTGAATGGAGCAACATAGGGCTACCATCAAATAAGAGTCAATAACCATAACATTCACAAGCCTACCTTTCAGACTCACAATGGTCATTTTGAATTTCTTGTAATGCCATTTGGACGGACTAATGCCCCTGTAACATTTCAGGCATTGATGAATGAAGTTTTCCAACAATTTATGAGGATTGTTTTTGGTATTTTTGATAATATATTAGTTTATAGCCAATCTATGTCTGATTACATCCGACATGTTGAAGCAGTGCTAACTATAATGAGGCAAAATCAGTTGTATGCTAAAGATTCCAAATGTGTTGTTGCTCAAAGGAAAGTGGAATATCTGGGGCATATCATTTCAGAGCAGGGCATAGAAATAAATGAGCAAAAGATAAACAATATCCTCAATTGGCCACATCCAACTAATCTGAAAGAATTAAGAGGATTTCTTGGTTTAGCTAGTTATTATAGAAGGTTTATTGCTATATTTGGCTTGATTTGTAGGCTTTACACATCCTTTTGAATATGGAATCCTTCTTATGGAACTCATAAGCAACATCATCCTTTAACCAATTGAAGGAAAAAAAACTGATTACAACTTTTATACTCAGAATGACTGATTTCTAAAAGCATTTGTGATAGAGATAGATGCATGTGATGAGGGAATGAGGGTTGTATTGGTGCAGAAGGCCAGGCCTGTAGCATTTTTAAGTAAGTATTTTTGCACAACAAACAGAGGATAATCCACTTATAAGAAAAAAAACTATTGACTTTAGTATTGGCAGTGGACAAATGGAGAAATTGTCTGGTAGGGAACACATTTAACATCAAAACTGATCATCAAAGCCTAAAGTATCTGTTGTAGCAAAAATTGCATAGTGTTATTCAACATAAATGGATCACAAAGTTGCTTGGATTATGTTTTGAAATATAGTATACTAGTGAAAAATGTTATAGATGATGGACTACAAGGAAACCAAGGTTGCAGGATGAACTACAGAATTCTTGGTGATTGATCAGGTAGGAAAAAAGAGAGAGATCAGTGTGATACTTCGCAATGAGTGATGTGATTTGGGATTCACAAAATGGATGGAATCACTGATAACACATATTTGTTTGAAATGATGATAACGCAGCAGATCAATTCAAGGGGGAAATACTGATCAATTTTGGCCAAAAATTAAAACTAATCAAATAGAACAGTTGTGTTGCGGGAGAGGTGAGCTCAATACTTCTACTTTGGTGCCAACTTTGTGATAGCATATTGAGCAAAGCTATGAGAATGATATTATAGCTCAGCAATACATTGCAACTATTACTATAAATCAGAATCAGAACCAAAATGCTAAATTTACATATATCAGTGGAATATTGAGAAGAAATAAAAAAAAATTGGGAAGTGCGGGTGATGTCAGGCAGCAAATTTTATAGTTTATGTTTTCCTCAACTTTAGGTGGTAATTCAGGGCAAAATGTAATCATCTTAAGGGTATTAGCTGTATTTTATTAGCCTAAAATCAGAATGACATTTTGGAGTTTGTCAGGGATTGTGAGATTTGTCAAAAGAATTAAGTGGAACACTGTGGTAATCAAGATATTTTACATCCACTGCCTATTCCCACACAATACTTGAAGGACATTACAATAGATTTCATTGAGAAACTCCTAAATTCCCAAGGATATGATACAATCATAGTGATAGTGGACATTTTGACTAAATTTACACAGTTTATTCCATTGTCTCATCCTTTTACAGCTAAAAAGTAGTTATTGTGTTCATGGATGATGTCTACAAACTATATGGGGCTCTTGATGCTATTAAAAGTGACAGGGATAAAGTGTTTACAAGCTACTTTTGGAAGGATGTTTTTAGCAAATTGGGAATTAAATTGCAATATAGCACTGCCTATCACCCTCAGACCGACTGTGAAACTGAGAGGATGAATCAGGCGCTAGAAAGTTGTCTCAGGTGTGTTTGTGTGGATTATTCCAGTAGCTGTAAATCTTGGTTGAGTTTGGCAGAGAGGTGGTATAATGCTTGCCATCATACGAGCATCAACATATCACCTCATGAGGCTTTATTTGGAGTAAAAACTCTGAATTTTCCTTTAGGACTATTGACTGACTCTCTTATTCTAGCTGCTAATGATATGCTTAGAGACAGGGAAGCTGTCAATCATAAGTTCAATTGCACTTAAAAAAAGCTTAGGGATAGATGAAAACCTATGCTGATCAGAGGAGAATTCAAAGAATGTTTGAAGAAGGAGATTGGGTTTAGCTCAAGTTACACAAGTACAAGTAGCATTCAGGTTAAGATCACAACAATTCCAAGTTTGCTGCAAGGTTTTTTGGTCCGTATATAAATACAAATAAAATTGGTGAAGTGGTTTATCAGTTGCAACTACTTGCTACTAACAGAGTCCATCCAATATTTCATGTCTCACTTCTGAAGAAATTTGTTGGTTCTACATCAGTATCTAGTGCACCAATTCCTAATTTGGTTGAAGATGAGGTTTTGTCTTTAGAGCCAAATAAGGTTTTGCAGAGAAGGTTGATAAACAAACAAGGAACTCAGGTCATACAATGGCTCATTGAGTGGAAAGATCATTACCTTGAAGATGCATCTTGGGAGGATGCTAAGTTCATTCAGAAGCAATTTCCTAACTTTAGAGCTTGGGAACAATCTCAAGATTAGAGGAGGGTTTGTTATGAACTTAAATAAGCCTAAGGGTAATTTGGTTTACTTATCTAAAAGTATAGGAAGGAGAAGCAATCAGTTGAGCTGAGCGGGAAGCACAGTGAGGAAAAAGAAGGCTAAGGGCTACACCATTCCTACCCGAAAGTTGTTAGAAAGTTCGTTTGGAATTGAAGGGTATAAGTAGCAGAAATCCACAGGACAATACTATAAGTTTGGATATTGATAAAAAACATGTTCCTTTTCCTCAAAATTGTCACCATCTTCCTCGTCTAAATATGAAGATCTCAGCTCATTGAGCTGCATTTTCCCAATTTACCATTGTTTTCACCTTGCGTCCTTTACATTTGAGAAGATTTGGGTATTGACCCGAATGTGTTATTGGCCCAATTACCTTTGACCCAATTATTATTTGACCTAGGGTTATTTACGCCTTCTCTAGAAGAAAGAAGGATAGAGAGAAAATAACAAAAAGATAGGAGAGAAAAGGGGAAATTCGGGTAGGGTTTAGAGTTGCAGATCAGCTGCGGTATTCTGGTTCATTCTCAAGATTAATATGTTGGATTGCTCTTATTTTTGGATACAATTTTCATGAACCTTAGGTTCACATTCTGAATCGTGGAGATTTGATTCTGAGCTTTCTAGGTTGGTGTTCGGTGGGCAAAACCGTGACAACAGAGGTTGATGTTTCAGTTTTCTTTCTAAATTGATTAGATCTCTTGTTTTATTGTTATTTACCAAGATAGGTGTTGATATTTTGATGAAATGTTGTGCTCCTGTAGTTAGTACTAGGAAGAACTTGTGTTCCCATTTTTAAAATAATAGTGGAAGAGTTTAAGTGGATTACGAGTCCCGTGATTTTTGCTTCTTGGTTCGAGGAGATTTTCCACACTAAAATTGTGTTGTGTTCTTGCTGCATTTATTTTCTACTTGTTAGTTAGACATTGTCATCTGTGTATTTAGGAGAGGTTTTATTTGGGCCATCTTCCGCTGCGCCTGTGTTGTCTCCTAACGCAGCACACATGGGATTTGGTTCCACAACCATCAGATGTCAATATTGTTGGCTCCAAGTGGGTCTATCGACTGAAGTATCATTCTGATGTCATGGTTGATCGCTATAATGCCCGTCTCATGGTACAAGGTATTTCTATGATCCCTATTTGATGAGACGTCAAATGTATGTATTTTCTGAAGCATTTAACATCTCTTTTGTTACCTTTTTGTTGGAAGATTGCTAGATTTAGGTAGGTTTACAT
>JAUOBV010209392.1:0-11852 GCA_032360425.1 Rubia occidens
GCTAAAGAATATGTCTCATTACCTGACATAGAAACCGTGCATGCTCTATTGTATGAATGAATCGTGTAACGATACACTTGTTGATGAACATATCTCTTCCAGTATGATTATATATGTTTTGCCTCAAATATTTCACACTCCTAAAAATAGTAGCGGGTTAAGGAATTAACCACTCCTAAACCCCTTCCTACTCCTAAAATCAACAAGAATGTATCTATGATTGAGAAAGATGGGCATGTTTAGTATGTTTCGCCATAGATTAAGGGTAAACCAAGGGTAATGTAGAGACCCTTCTACATGGAAGTGATTTCCATGTGCGCAACGGTGTATTTGGCTCAATAAAAGTAGAAGGAAAATTATAGCACCGGTACGAAGCAGGTTGTCGGTGCCTACGTAAAATTATATCACCGGAATGAATAAAACCGGTACCTGGAAAATGAGGGCTAGATGAGAGGAGAATAATTATTTTCTGTGTTCAACACCGATTTTGGTAAAAACTCAAAATCAGTGCTAGAAATATTCATGTTGGCATGTATTTTTTTGGTGCTGAAAAACAAAGTATGTGTTGTGTTTCAGGAAAGGCGCCGCTTTTTGTTTGCGATGTACCAGAATTTATACAGGTGCTTTGTACTTAGAATAAATTATTTGACTTGGCTCTCAAGTTGGGAAAATGATTTCAAAAAGTCATTCAAGGTAGCTATAAGCAGATGCTTTTTTATTTCTAGGTACCGGTCTACTACATTTCATCACCGGTCTTTGAACAAATGCTATGTATTTAGAATAAATATTTTCTAGTTTGCTCTTGGGTTGTGTAGCGGCTTTGGAAAAATAATTGAAGGAAGCTATGGGCAGCTGCTTTGTTGCTTTCTTGGCACAGGTTATAATATTTTCAGCAAGGGTCTTTATACCGGTGCTGTGTACTTGGAATATATTTCTTTAATTGGTTCTCGGGTTCGAAATTAAAAAAAAGTCAGCATTCAGCAGCCTAAAACAGCAGTTTTATCTTTTACAACACCCATTTTTATTACCGATGCTATCTACTTCGAATTTTATTCGCAAGTTTGCTCTCGGGTTGGGAGAAATGGCCAAAAAACTAATTCAAAGCAGCCTCAGGCAACAACTTATTCTACTTCTGGCACCGGTTTATGGGCTTCATACCGGTGCTTATGATTTTAAGTTGGATATACATACAAATTGGTCGTATTCCATTCCCAATCTTGGTCATCCATTTCTAATTCTTGGAGAGGAAATCTAACTTATCTTTCACAATGGTTCATACTCTCAAGCCTAGTTCTCTCTCAAACATTGTTCTTCATTCTACAAAGATTGTTTATCTTGATAAATGGTTTTGGAAGCTCACCAATAAGTATTTTGTTTGATGTTGCAATCATGTACATAGCGTTAATGTGTTATAACTACATGAATCTATATATTGGATTTTATTGGCTCCCATTGAGCGTTTGTTGATGTTTATCAAAACTAGTATTCTATAGGATTCTTTATGCATGGAACCAAAAACTCCACTAAAGAGGTCAAGCAATGCATCCCCTTCATCTTCGGAGATGCAATCTAACATTCAACAACAAGAGAAGAGGTTTATTTCGAAGCAGGAAAAGTCAATTGAACAAAAGTACAAAACAAGGCGACATTTTTCGGAGAGAGGAATCGAAGTAGCTTCTCCCTTTGAAGAATCTATCTGGACAATTGGGTGGTAGAAATTGTGTGACACACATCCACTTTAGCATACTGAGTGAGTTCTACGCTAATTTTCGGTGTGGTGCTAGGTGGGATGAGGCGTTCTATCATGGGAAATGGTGAAATTAACTGATGAATCCATAAACGATTTGTACGGGTTGGAAACTATTCCCCAGAAGAAGGATGAATTTCTTTCATTCCACTTCAAGACCGTGGGTTGGGATTTTGACGATCCCACATGACTGGCAATCTTGAGGAAGGTAACTAGGCCGAGAAGCGACATCGATTCTCTTGTGAAACCAGGTTGGACAAATATTCCAAAGAAGCACCTCACGCCCGAGATGAATGGATGGTACCACTTTGTAGCATCTAGAATTGTCCCCGTGACAGTGAACACTAAGGTTCACAGTATGAGGCTGACACATCTGTACGCCATTAAAAAGAAACTGCGATGGAATTTAGGTAGGAAAATGGTGAAATTTTTTAGACAGGGTGCAGAGACTAAATCAGGTTGTGACGGTTTCTGACGCCTCATATCCAAAATGTGAACAAAAGTCGGTGTTCCCCACTATCCCAACAACATATACGGGCAACCAAGGGGTAAGATTACAACAGAATCCTACTTCAAAAGTCCTCAGGACAATGTGGGTCCTTCTTTAAAATTTAGAGTCGAGGCATTGGAGGTAGGTGTACAAAGTCTGCTGACGGAATCACAATATCAACGGACCTGATGCGATCACCAAGGTAAGGTTTTTGAATACCAGTTCCCGAATGCCATGAAAGCAGTTGAACATTTCCTTACAATTCTATGCCCAAGTGTTGGGCAGAGCGATGTTGGGACCATCTCAGAAGATTCATATATGCCGGATAAAGAGGCGTTTGCTAGATATTATTCATGAATTACTAATACTGTGATTTTTTTTTTACAAATTCTAGTATGTTATTTTGCACAATTCTATGTTATTTTACAGACGAAATGTAATTATTATCCACTACTTCGAGGATTATCATGCTTTTAAATTAAATTTATGATGGAAAAAATATTGATTTTCCGTTAATATTTTTCAAAACTTTTTTCACAATTTAGAGTAGAACATGTACTACTACTTTCTAATTTATACAATCAAATTTTTTATTATTTAGAAATAATTTATTTAGGATATAAAAACAAGAATCAAGTGTTTCAAATCAATGCTTATGTGAAACATAGTTTTGGGCAACACTGCAATTTCTGAAAATGTTGCACTCGTTTTCTATGATAAGTTTTGAGGATGTTTCGTTTACCCAATCAAGTCATAATTGCATAGTTATGATAATGAAATAATCAATTGCACTATTGAATCACAAATTTTGAGTTTTGCCAATTCCAAGATTCTTGGAGGAATCTAAGTGCAAAAGGCAAAAACTTCACTCGGAGGTTCAAATTCAATTCCGCTCAGATGCAATCCTACATTATGGGACCCTAATGTCAATTTCTAGAATGAATACAAAAATGCAAAATATTTGGTGGAAATAACTCACAAAAAAACTTCATGTTTGGACTTCCTAACTTCTAAGTTATGTAGAGTAAAATACTCTAGGATATGTACTAACGCTTTAACAAATTTTATTGAAACATGACGTTCAATTTTAAAACATACATTAACCCAATAATACACAATATAGGGTTATTTGGCTACAAAAAGGAAGGTGTAATTTAGTTTTGGGCAACAATGCTATTTTAACAAATTTTTGATCGGAGGATTTTCGGGTATCCATTGGACACGATTTCAAAACATGAACTATATTGAATGTTTAATTGGTTATTTATGAATCCAATTGCATATAAAAAAGAAGGGACAAAATTTCCCCCCCTCCAGAGAGAGTTAAATTAAATATTGCAAAATAGTTTAAATGAAAATAGCACCGGTTAGGTGTGTTGAACTACTGGTGCTAAGGGTTTTAAGATTCGAAAATTATGGTCCATACTTAGGTGGGAAATCTAAATTTTTGTCTATTCTGTTTCAACACTAGTTCTCCGACCGGTGTTGATACGAAAATTCATGTCCCGCCCAATACTGATTGGGTTGAAAAGTTTTTAGCCCAACTGTAATTATACAGACACCGGTTTTTCAATCCTTGGCACCAGTTTAATAAACTGATGCTGTAATTATAATCCTGTCAGGATTAAGGATTTCCAAGCAAATGCTTTATTGTTTTTTTAGCACCAATTTTTTAAAATCAGCACCAGTTATTCTACCGGTGCTCATGACTTTGGAAAAATTTCCCTAGTTTGCTCTCAAGGTACAAAAAACAAACAACCAAGGCAGCCTAAAGCAACTACTTTATACACATTGAGCACCGGTTTATTGGGTAAACCAGTACCAGTTTAAAAAAGGGAGCCAAACTTGGTTTTATCTACACCATTGATTTCTTTTGTTGATTGAATCTCAACCATTAAAAATTTGTCTATATAAACTAATTCGAAAACCCTAAAAATAACCTACCCTCATCTCCCTCCCATTACCCTCCATGTACCTCTTCTCCATCATCTCCCTCCACATCTCCATCCTCTCTCTCCAGGCTGAAACACGAGCCCCACTGTGAAGGCGTCGATGCCGACACGCACCATCTTTCCAGCGGCGCACCATCCCGGCCCGATGCACACCATTCTCTCTGCGTGGGTGTTTGTGTGGGATTATTTTCATTTTGTGATTATTTTCATTGTGTGATGTTCATGTGTTTGTCCTAAAATGTTTGACATATAGTGGAGTATAGTTTGATGTTTAGGTGTTTGTCCTAAAATGTGTCATATAACGTGTGAGATATAATGGAGCATGTACGATGGTGAAGTTTTTTTTATATAAAAAGAATGAGATATAGTTGATTGTGGGATGTTGAAGGGTTTATGATATAGTTTGAATTGCCTCAAACAACTACATTGTCATTGTTGTCGATAGTATATGTGTTTTGTGGTAATGGATTCTATCATATTGTATATATTGAGTTTACAAGTTTTTGGGGTGAACTGGTTTATTATTAATTGCTACTGGTGTGGATTGATGGGGTGCCAACTGTGTGTTTCATTGTGATCAATGGTGCTTTGGAGCATTGGTTCCACGATGACCTAGGTTAAGGTTCATAGGTCTCTTTTGCTTGTTTTGATGATTTCAAGTTGATTTTTATGCCCATTTTGGGATGAATTTGATTTTTCCCAGGTGTATTGGCTGCTCTCTATTCATGCGGTGCCCTATCACCAATTAATGCTTCCATCATGGAAAGTGCAGTAACATTTGTAGAACTCCACAATTTCAAATGTGGAGATTTTGTAATTTATGAGCACCAAGTAAACATGGTGTGTTTAACATTAAGTTTTTAACATGGTGTGTTAAACATTAAACATAGTTAATGTTAAATACATAGTTAAAGCATAGTTATACACATCATGTTTCCTTGGTGCTTAAACATTGCATAATTTTGACATTTTAAATCATGTTCTTCTACAAATCTATGCACAAACTTAATGGAAGAAACATTAGTTAGAGGGCATTGCATGCCAACTCATTACCGCAATTTAAATTTTGAAGGTGTCTCCTTCTTTAATTTCAAACTTGAGGGCGCCTCATTTTTCACTATTTCAAACTTCACTTGAAGGCATCTCCTTTCAATCGAATTAGTGCTGAAACTTAACTTGAGAGTGGATTGGAATCATTGTTAGTTGGTCTCCTATTCATGGAAGAATTAGTGCTGAACAATACCTCTACAGATATTCAGGGGGTTGGTTGCCATATTAAAAATTAAATGTTTCTTATCCTTACTAACTGATTACTTTCACGTAATTAATCATTGACTTATTATGTACACAATAGATATTTCCCCCAGCAAGAGGAGCGTACAATGGCAAGGAGATAATAGACGTTGCAGACACATTGTGTGAAGCTTGGGTGAATGTGTCTTCTAAACAATTCAAGCCTTATGCGGACCTTGTGTATTTCAACGTGTATTTAATTTTGGAAATATTTACTTATTTTCTTAAATTATCATATGGATGGATTCCTTTTTTCTCACTTGTTTAGATTTTTACCTTTTCAAATTGCCTTGTTTAGCATCAATTTAAGTTTTACATTCTGTGTTCTTGGCTCTTATAAATTTCTTCTATGATTTTTTCGTGGTTTTCGATTCGGGGGTGGGTCTGGATAAAGTAAAAAAGGAAATTGCAAATAATTCAAGCACTGGTTTTACAATTAAAAGTATCAGTGCTATACACATACATTCTCTAAAAGCCAGAGCACAAGAAAATCATTAACATACCGATGCTGGTATATGTAATCTTTCAAGTTTTAGTCATCAATTTATGTTCATAAACTAGTGCTAGGAAAGAACCGGTGATCATTATCAATGTGCCTAAACAACGATACAAAAAATAGCACCGACATCTAAAATACCAGTGGTAAAATTATATATAGAGCACCAGTTCATTATACCGATGCTGAATCTACATTACTAGCACCGGTATTTTTTACCAGTGCCATAGTATCTACATTTCAGCACCACCCTACATAGACACCGGTTGACTGGGGCCCGATATACTGGTGCCAGAGACCCCAGCAACCGGAGCCACAAGGGGGTGCCTGCAGTAGTGAATAGTATTGATATTTGCATCAGATTCTTAATCGAATGTGGAGGAATTATTGAAGGCAGGACAAATCTGATCGAAGGTAGGTGTGTTCTTGGAATAATCATCGTCGGCAACAGTTGGCCTAAATATTGAAATCTTAGAACAATCGTCGTTACCAATGGTTGCAGCGAAGAAGTAATGACGCATTTCAGTGGTCGCGATGGAAGGCATAATTTTGATGGTTGCAGCGCTGCTAGAGTGGCGCGATTTTGGTGTTGCATGGACATCGACAAAGGGCCTTCGATCTTATTATATGGAATGAGCACTTAGGTTTCCTTAAAAACCTTCTCAATTTCAAAATTGATGAGGATGCGTGTGAAGGAAAAAAGTGCAGAAAAGTGCAGGAGAGTGAAAAGCACATGAGACTGTCATAAATAAGATTCCCCCTACTCCCTCATGCCTTTTAATATCTTTCCCTTCCCAAGGTAATCATTACATTCTCTCTCTTTCTCTTAACTTCCATTACTTCCTCTGACACCGCTACTATTCCTCTTTAACTTCCTCTTCTTGCAGGTTTCATTCAAGATTGACAATTCCAGAGCTTTTCCATCTTTTCCAACTCAAAATCCAGATCTTCCTTTAACAATTAAGTTTTCCTGAACTCCATGTCTTCTTCTTCTAGCCCCATCTAGAACTTGGAAATCTCCCACCTTCCCTTAAGTTTCCCCTGAGAGAAATTCTGAGATACATGATAGTCCAATGAAAAAATCATCGGAAAAACTATTTCTGAAAATGTAAAATTGCATCCCATAGGTTACGATTTCCCAGATTCTGGTGAGTCCTTGAATGGAAAGGGTTTTGGCATAGAAACACTTTCCAAATTAGGTGGTGGAAAGGGTAAGGTTTTGATGAGACCTTTGAGTAGGAATCCTGAACTGGTGACACCTCTAAGTGATGAGAAGTTGGAGAGTGTTATCTCGTATCCTCAATGAGGAAGTTCATTGTCCAAAATGCCAAGCTTCGAGAGCTTCGTCAAGTGGAGATAGAAGTGAAGATAGCTTGAATGAAGCATACGTAATGCCTAGCAAGGTATCCAAAATCTTTTTAAAAAATTCCCTCTTATTAACAAATTCCTTTAGACACTAAGTTGAAAGTTCTCAAAGAGGATGAATCACCTACTACATCCTTTCCCCCCTTTTTTGTCCAACCTAATGGAGGAGTTTGATGTTAGTTTATCCCAATTTCACCCTAACGTCATAGTAATCATAATGGCTTTTCTGGTTAGATGTGTGGAAGTCAATGTTACCCCTCAATATGAGCTATTTCGAGCATTATATTATCTATCCTGCAATCGATATGTGAAAGGAACCTTCACTCAGGCCAATGGGATCATGGGGATTCTTTTTTATCATTCCTCCCCCGAACAATGCTGGATGCCAGCAAAATGTATTGACCTTCGATTGTAGTGGTGCCAACGAGGTTTCTCGATGAAACTCTAAAGTTAAAGTGGAGACGAGGAAGGATGGATCTACCATCCCCAAAGATCTTCACAAAGATGTGGCATTCCTTCAAGGACCTAAGGCTTTAGATACCAGATCGTATCGTCTATATGCTAAGAAGGGATGAGGGTTTGTTTGGCCAAAGGAAATTTACGACGACTATGTTTATGCTCCGCTTGCTCATCGAACCCTTTAACGAGTTGTTTAGGGAAATATTAACCCAAGGTCCAAATATAGAGAGGGTAGGAAAACAAAACAGACAAACGTGACCCATCGAGTGTAACATTGACCTTGGATATGAGCCAAACATGCCTGACTTTAAGCTCGTGTACTCGGATGACGATGAAGATGAAGATGGCGATGATGATGAGGATGGGGGTGGAAACATTATTGAAGGGATCAACCCCGAGATTGAATAAATGTTTGTGAATGATGGAGATGGTAACTAGTTTAAGAATTTGTGTTTGTTGTTTGGAATTGTGTTATTTGGATTAGGGCTGATTTATTAATATTGGCATGATTGTGGTTTTATGCTGATGTCATTTCTTAATGAAAATGTTTGCAAAGCTGTAGGCCATATTGAAATCCCCTTGATGCGATCAATTTTTAGATAATGGGCATGTTGAATTTATGATTTATACCATAATGCCAAAATATGTTTTGAGTCTGGAACATCCTCTTTCCTATACAAAATTCCCCAGAAAAAGTTTCTCAATAAGAGCTATGTCGGAAACTATTTTAGAAGAGTCGAGAACATGGTGTTCTGAGCTCTGATGCACTTTTTGTTCTGCTTCTAGAAAAAAAAATGCATCCATTGATTTCATATGAAAAAATAATTCTGAGTTCTGAAATTTAAATTCGGGCCTTTACAATTATGGATAAGATGTTATTCCGGACTCAGAATAGGAAATTGGATCTTCAAATAAAAGAGCCGATTGTCTTTCGACTTCGGAACTCGATTTACTATATTAAAAATGAAATCTGTGATGAAAATCCCAAAACTGAAAACCTTAGGTTGTTCTTCCAAAGGTGGAACTACGGAAAATTTCCCAATCTTCTCACATTTTTCTTCACCCACCAAATCCAACCAATGGTGTCGTCTAATAGAGGATGCACTGGCAGGAGTCGCAGCTGAAAATATTTTAGAAGCTCTCGCGATCCGAAGTTCAAATAAATGAGGTTCGTATCACTTCCCGACAAAACTAGATACAATGCTTTCAAATCGGGTTCTAAGATGCTAGACTGTTATATTTTAGAATTGAATATGTACCACTTTATAGGTTTAGTAGACCCCATATTAGATGGTCTCCAGGCCTCAGATATGGGGTCTGCTAAACCTATAGAGTGGTATAAATTCAAGTCTAAAATATAACAGTCTAGCATCTTAGAACCCGATCGTCAAGATAATAAACTTCACACTTCTGCAGCTCCGACACAGAGGGAAAAGAAGGAAGACCAACGAGGTGTGATAGCAGAGCATAAGGATGACCACCATAAGAAATACAACGAATGAAACCATCATTAAGTGCAGTTATCTAGATGCTCCAATACTGCCTCAGACTTAGCCAATGGAGGCAATTTCTTAACCTTCGGAGTAGGCTTCAGTCCTCATAGTTCCACTAAAGCTTCCCAATAACCAACGTTGCGAGCGGACCTAGAAACCTCATCAAATAGATTGAAGAAAGACTTCATTTTAACGAGTTGATCAAAAAGGTCTTGGGGTAGCTAGGTAAAGCAGGACCATTAGTCTGCATCTTCTCCAGTTAATAAAGAAGCTTATTGGCTTTCTCCTCAACGGGATGTGCACGCTCCTCAACACTTTTAAGAGAAATCTTCATAGCCGCACACTTCTCTTGATTAGCCTGACACTTTTCCAAAAGAGAAACGTCTTCCTTAGAAAATTTTGTAACTCGCTCACTAACAAGGTGAAGACTCTCACCAACCTTATGACATTTCCGTACAAATGCACAACCAAATATGACAGTTAGACATCGCAGTAGAGGAATACCAAATCAAAAAATATATAATTTAAAACTTTTCACGAACATACCACACCCATTGTCTCATGCAGAGAAAGTTTAGACAGAGTAGCAGGAATAGTTCCTTCTCTCAACAAGCTATTGCTTATCGATGGAAGCTTAGGACAGGAGTGGCTAATATGTCCATTATTCAAAAGGGGCTCCAAATTAGTTGACGATATTCTAGTTTGCTCTTTTTAGTTTTTCTTCTGGAGGTAGCAGTAGCATTGTCAATAGCTACATCTCCCCTTCAGAGGCCTTTGCTTCAATAAATGTCAATTGAGAATTTTCTTCGCCAAAGTTCTCTCGCGGGACATCATCGGCAATAGGATCGTTCGTTTGGATAGGCGTGGCCTCCGCCTCTTCAATTTCATCATCTAAAAAAACCTTTCAATGGAACGATTAACTAAATCCATATCTGCAATCAAGTATACAACATAGCTCAGACAAACATGCGGAAATAATGAAACATGTGAAGAATAAGGGATAAAAATAGGTACGACAAGGAGAAACGATAAGATAACAGCAAACAAACACCTTCGCGATCAGAATCAGCATGGCAAAGATATATCGAATGTTCGTTGAGTCTTAATACAACCTCATAGTTAGAATTAAGACATACCACTATCTTAGAAGTTACGTATTTTGGAACATTATAGTTCTAAACAGGAAGATTCTATTCGCTCCTATAACCAAGTTTTAAATAGAATTTTTTTTTCACCATACACCACAGTTGTTATGAAATCCACTGAAAACTCAAAATTGGGAATGACTGGATAAAAGATGATTTTTTTGACGAGTTTTTCACCTTACGAAGGTGATACATGCTACAAAATAGGTCAATTGAAAAAGCAATTGGGGTTTTCTTCTACACATGATAGAAAACAACGACCGAGATACCCTTAGGATTAAACTGAGATACTGCAACTTGAATTGTGAGAGTAAATCTAAGATGTGCTGAGATAGAGGAAAAGTGATTCTAAATTTAAAATAATCTAGATAATAAGAGATAAATCCAGGAGGAGGAGTGCGAACACTCTCGGAGTTATCAGGAGCCCCAAGCTCATTTGAAGACAATCTTTAAATTTTCTAGGTCGTAATCGGAAAGAACACTACTAACACTAGAAGACTGGTGAGATTATCGGAATTCTCTCCGTAGTTGGCATCGTCAACCTAGACATCTTTTATGCAGGGTTCGGCAAAAATAGGGGTAGACATTTGGGTAGAGATAACTCCTAAGAGTCAGACAAAAAATCTGTCTATTAGAATCACAGAATGCAAAGGAGTATACTGCGGTAAAAGCTAAAAATGGAACACACAATACACACCACAATTTTTTTTTAGAGAACTTCTAGACCACGATTGAGAGGTAAAGTTACTAGAATAAAGACACCTTACAAATTCGTAATTTTAAAAAGCATCTTAGAAAGGGAAAAGATTAAGAACAGATAAACTTACGAGTTGATGGAGTGTGACAAGGAACGGGAACGATAAAGAAAATAGGAAGAAGATGAAGAATCTAGAAATTTTATGGAATTTTATTTAAGAAAATAAAAGGCAAAGAGGAGTTAAATCAGAAAGGAAAATAATGATGAATTTCTGACAAAAATTGACTTACCATTTTAGTAAAACGAGAAGGCGGCAGTATATGAATGGATATAATACGCTAAATAGTTATAGAATTAAGTCATCCAAATTGAAAAATTATAAAAGAGGAAATATAAGGGCAGAAGAGGAAATCTCGGAATGTTACAACCAATAAAGGGGATGAAATCTCGGTTCAATGCAACAAAATCTCAAACAGTTAAGTCAACTGGAAGAATGACACATAGAATGAAGATTCAAATTTGAATTTAAAATCATAAACCCCAACGAAATCGTAAGTATAGCCAAAAGACAAGAAACATTATGCAAAGAAAATGGTAGTTACATTAATGACGAACATGTTATTACAAATTAAGAAAATCACAAAACAACAGTTCACATGCATTCCAAAAATAAAGTCATCGCTTTGTGTTTCCGTGTCTTCATTTCTTGGGGGCT
>JAUOBV010209502.1:0-11850 GCA_032360425.1 Rubia occidens
ATAATGATATTTGTATCTATATACTGGTTAAAATTTATGGTCAAATGTGTCTTGAGAAAGTTGACCAAAAAGTGTGCTACCTGAACTGGGACGGGGGAGTATTTAATATTAGTTATTATATAACTAAACATGAGTCATTTATCAAACATAATTATAATATTAAATGGTTGATAAAAATTATTTACTAATTAATCGATTAATTAGACCAATCAAGTAAAACAACTAATAGTTAACATATACTATTAATAATCATTCGTGTGAATTGGGTCCAGTAATTTAGTGGTAACAGAGGTTATAGTTCAAATCACACTCTTTAGAGCAATTTTTTGATAGGGATAATCCAATATTACATGACCGTGTCGATTCAATGATAGTGTCTCTTAATTTAGTGTTAGAATAAAATGCTTATATGTAATTTAATTTATTTATTTATTTGAAAACGTAATTTGATTGATTGCATGTAATATTTCAAGAAAAAAAGAGAAAACTCATTCATAAAATAGAGTCGGTCACTTAATAAAATAAAATACCCTTTAGTCCCGTCCCATTTATAATACATATCTTTGACAGTTGATTCAAAAAATGCTTGACCACTAACATCTTTTTTATGTAAACTAAAATTTAATATTACTAAATTACACATTAAGATTAATCTAAGAACATGTCACATAATAACATTCTTACTTATATAACAATATAATTTTATAGTTTAAATTAGTCAATTTTGACTAAATAAATAGTACAATTGGAGCTTATACTGGGATATAGAGTATTGATTTTTTTTTATAAATCTCCATTACATTATTTTCAATTCTATATTATTTAGTTTTAATAATTAAAATAGCTAATTTTAACCAAATAAAAAGGTAAAGTCTTGGGAAATACCGTTTTTTTCATAAGCACATGGAAAGACAAGATTGAATTAGAATTATAAAAAGGCAAAAGATTTTAGTTGCAATATTAAAATTTTATTATGCAATGATCTTATGACTCGATTAATACAACTCAGAAATTTATTTTGATTTTTTCTAATTTACAGTTTAAATCTTGTTTTTTCCATAACGCATGGAAAGACTGTCTTTCAAGAGATGAACTCAGAAAAGTCTTGGGAAAGACCATCTTTTCATAGGCATATGGAAAGACGGTGTTGAATTGAAATTATAGAAATTAGAAGGTTTTAGAGCCTCCACAATGGTAGTGGACTTAAGGAGCACTTCTTAAATGTCACATCATGAATTTTGATAAAAACTAGATAAGAACATACTACCAACAATGGATCTCATTAAATAAGCACTTCTTAGATAGACACTTTTTCCATTTTAAATTATAATTAAATAAATATACAAAAGTAAGTGTCAATTATTGATCGTTTGACAATGCATAAATAAAGATGTATCAACTCTTTAAGTAAGGGGCAACTCCTTATTAAAAAGTGGTTATTAAAACTCAACAATGGTCCTCTTTAAATAAGGAGTGCTTGCTCCTTATTAAGAAAAGTTGGGTTAAAGAGTTACCATTGTGGATACTCTTAGTTGCAATATTTAAAATTTACTATGCAACGTGAAATAGTTATAAGTTTATGAAATTTATCTTAATTTTATCTAATTTAAAGTTGGAAAAAGTGTCAGTATAACCATACCTACTTGATATAAATGCCAATATAACCCTCAAATAATTTTTGGTGCAAAAATACTAACTAGTTAATGTAAGTGTCAATATAACCATCAGACCCCATTTCCGGCATTGACTTCGCCGGACCGCTGTCCGCCGTCACCGGACCGCCATCGGACCCCACCCGCAATTGGACCGCCATCGGACCGCCAAACCAACGTCTGACCGCCGTCGGATGTCGGAATGGGTAGAATTGCACTTACATCAACTAGATAGGGTTATATCTGCACTTTAAGTTATCAAAAGGTTATATTGGGCACTTATGTCATATACGTAGGGTTATAAAAGTATTTTTCCCTTTAAAGTTTAAATTTTAATTTTTTCATAACTTATAAAAAGAACGTGTCTCAAGAGACAGACTGGAGTGAGACCGTAATTATATTACACTCAGAACGGTGCCCATGCACTTGCATGCTACATGTAATATATAATGTAGCACTTGCACTTGCATGCTACATGTAAGAGTATCTCCAACCCAGAGGTCAACTTCAAGAAAGTCAATTTCCACATCTCACTGAGAGACTCTCGAACAAAAATATGTCTCCAATGGAGCATCATTTGAAGACATCAATATGACGTAGAACAATTTAATGAGTGACCCCTTCAATTACACCATCTGTTTACAGAAGATCATATTGAGGCTGTCAATTACAAACACATTAAATTTTGGTCATTAATTTTTTTTACTTTTACCTATTTACTATTTTCAGTTAGAATATAAAATTGGAAGTAAAATCAATTTAATAATAGCATATTAAATAAAAATATACAAAACTTAGATGTTAATGTATAATATTGAAATTTAATAATGTTGGAGATAAAAAAATCAATACAGTTTATAATTGATGCTAATATTTAATCAATAATTGTAATTTAATATATTTAATATTCTTATCTATATATTGTAATTGTAAGCTAAATTTGGAAGGATTTGAGTTTTAAACTATTTAAATTATATTTAATATTTTTGGTAAATAATTAAACATTTGCCAAAGTTTTATTTTCTAATCTAGTATACATTATATATGGTTACATTTATTGTTAATTGTAAAAGAATCAATACATACTTAAACACTTATGTTTTCATTATAATATATCTCATAAAAGATAGTGATAAAAAAATAAGTGAACGGATGAGCATAATGAAAATTTTATAAATATAAAAAATTTAACTCTATATATGAATAAGTCAAACGTATAATAAAATGATAAATGTAAAAAAAAATTGACTGACACGTAATACTGACGTTATAAATGTGACAGTACCTTTGGAGATGGAAAATTATAAATCACCATCAGTTCATTATAACTGCTTACATCACATTCAAGTCCTAATTAAAACCTGCTATGGGGCACCTAAAAAGTAGAAAAACTCTCTAACCATTGGAGATGTTCTAATATACTCCCTCCGTCCCACTTTAAATTGCTTATTTACTTTTCCACGCTCTTCAATAAGCATGTTTGACCATAAATATCTCTAGTTATATATAATAATGTTGCATATAAAATTAATATTTAGAAAATAGATGTTAATACAAATCTAACAATATCTCACATGATATATTTATTATTTATATATTTATTTATATTTATGGTCAAAGTTTGTCAAGTTTGACTCTCAAAAAGTAAATAAGCAATTTAGGGCTGGACGGAGGGAGTATTAATTAAGAGCAATCAAACACATGCTCATTAATTGCTCTTAATTAATATATAATGGACCTAATTAAATGTGATGAAATAATATTTGGGAATTCAAATTAGGGGTCTTGTGGACCTACGACCATTTAATGCAATCACGTGGCGGTCATTTGGGCTAACATTTCATTTGCTGGACCAAATTGGAAGGACACTCAAATATGAATATTTAATTCGTAAGGGAAAAATAAATTTTTTGGGTCCAATAAGTAACAGAAATTGAAAGCGGCCCTATCCCTCTTTTCCTTTTTTGGGCTGATATAAGTCGCACATGGAATAATATATGGGATCAATTTTTTTCCGGAATAATATATGGGATCAATTTTTTTCCGGAATAATGATTGACTTTCATTAATAACCTCGGACCGGTTACATAATTGGGTAGAATGCGCAAGGTTGTGGATTTCCACTACTGCTAGTCTATGTACCTTAATTATTGATAAACTAATATACACCATCCCTAGAATAAGAATTTTCCTTACTAATTGCCTAACATTTGGTGGGATATCTGGGTAGTTGGTGATTTAACGTCGTGCATTGTCACAATCCGTTTTAATTAGTAACCGCATTTCCCCTCTTACACTTGTTTGCTTCATAGCGTGAAATGTAGCCGCTAACTCTGCTTGAATCGACGAGAAAGCATGGACCATCGTTGTTCCTCTCCATCCCTCATATGGGGTTATGGTCTTTGCACACCAAGCCGCAACTTCGTCTCCCGTGTTCCAGCGAAACCTTGCATCTATAATGATAATGGCACAATCTTGGAATAAATTATTTGCATACCTATTTTTAGCCACATGAGTGCAATATCTCTGGCTTTTCTAGTCTCTATGAATGGCTCCTTCTTTGTGTCTATTTGTAATGAAACCGTGTATAAATTTGCATCTGGGTCTAGGTTGTTTGGTCCCTGTGTAGTGTCCCTATTCCTTGATCTCCAAGTGAGCGCGTCGATCTCAGCCATTATATGCACGAACGATGGTGATACTTTGTCAATAGTAGCTTTGTTCCTTGCGCACCATATAACCCATATTACCAAGCATGCGAGCTCATTGTCTTCCTGCTTCGGGGCTATCTTGAACCATTGTTGCAGCCATACTATTAATGAAATCGGCATGTCGGAGTTAAAGTCCAATCCCATTTTTCTCTGCCTTCACACTTTTTAATTGCAAAGTCACATTCAAAGATCACATGCTCTACGAATTCTACCACTGTCGAGCACATGTGGCACCTTGAGGATATATTCATTCCTCTCTTTCTCAAATTCGGGATTTTTAGGCATGCACCTTGAATCATTCTCCATATATGAAATTTTATTTGTTCTGGAATGTAGCTATTCCAGATAATCTTCCACGTATTGGTTTTGTCCATGCTGACTTGTTGAGTGGCCGACGTTGACGGCTCTGATATGGACTTTCCTTCCTAGGTCACATGGTAGCCTAATTTTACGTGTATTTCCCTAACGCCTCTCTATCTCATGCTAGGTAGTCCCTATCTCCAAAGTTGTAGGTCAGTATATGCATTTTCATAATTTCTTTGATCGCATGAGTTTGGAAGAGTGCGTTTAGTATTGGAATTCTCCAGTTCTTATGTGTGTCGATTAGGTCAGATACCTTGAAACCGAGAGATGGTAAGGTTTTTGTCTCAAACCCGATTGGGTTGGCCTGCTTTGGGATCCCATTTTGTTGGATATCCACTGCTCCACCTGTTACAATTTTTCACTTTAAGTGTGGTTTGATTAGCTCCATCCCCCATAGAATTCCTTTCCATCCCCACGAGTCTCCCTACTTTTTGTCTTGTATGTAAGAAAGAGTTCTTACTTTTTCAGAAAGAATTTTTGGAAGAACGATTCTTTATTCGTTAACAATGATCATGCTTGTTTGCCTAGCATTACTTGATTCATTTCTGCCGTGGAGCGCATTTCGAGGCCGCTCAACCATTTTGAGACGAACATCTTCGACCATGATTTCTAGTGGATCCCGCTTCCTTTTGGGTCTCCCGCCTAGATGAACCTCTCCATTTTTTTTCAATCTCTTTAGCAATCATTTTTGGTATCCTGAATGTCCTAATGGTGCATTGTGATAATGTGCAGATGACATATTTGCATAGCGTGATCCTGCCAATTATTGACAAATCACTCTTCCTCTAGGCTGATGTTTTTCCTATAACCTTTCTCTGCAAGCCTTTGAACAATATAACCTTTGAACCCTTGAGTTGATGTCATGCCTAAGTACTTCCCTTGAAGGAGGTCTGGATTGATGTTGAATGTAAGTTTGATCAAGTTTGCTGTAAAGTCATTTTCATTCGGGCTGATGAGAAATGATGATTTGCCAAAGTCAAAACGTTGTCATGAGTATGCCGCAAAGATATTCAGTGTTGATGCTAATTTCCTCGTTCCCCTCTCGTTACTTCGAAGAATAGGATGCAGTTGTCTGCAAACATAAGGTTTGAGAGTCATGGAACTCCTATGTCGCGCTGTATTGAAATGGTGTCGAGGTTATCATGGATAATAGAGCTTCCTGGCATAGGATGAATAAAAATGGGGATAATAGGCATTCCTGACGTAGTCGTTGTATGGGTTTGAATGGCTTCGATGCCTCTACATTGAATTTGATTAAGTAACCGTAGTTACACTCCATTATCCGGTTTATCCACTTAATTGGGAACTTTATCCACCCCATAACCTTCACTAGGAATTCCCAGGAAACACGGTTATGTCTTTTGCTCATGTCAATGTTTAGTGTTGCGATTGCCATCTTCCATGTCTTCTGCTTCTTGACTTTCTCATGAGCTCGTGCGCTATGAGAGAGTTTTCAACTATTAATCTCCCACTTACAAACGTTGTTTGATTCCCCGAGATTAAGTGACCCCATAATTTGTTTTAGTCTATTTGCTAAGATTTTTGGGATAACTTTATATGTAACATTGCACAGACTAATTAGTCTTAAATCAGCGGGTTTAGTTGGTACCTTTGTCTTCGGAATTAGTGTGATGTTGGTGGTGTTCCATTCGCTTAGCATCCTCCATGTTGTGGAGAATTTCTGGACCGCTTTATTAAGATCTTCCCCAGCCTCATTCCAGTAATGTTGGTAGAAACCAGTCGGGATTCCATCGGGTCCTAGTGCTTTCCACTTCCCCATTTGGAATCTGCCCTTTTGACTTCCTCAGCATTCACCATTGCTGACAATTTACTTTGATGATAGGTATTAATCGGCGGTTCTATGAGTTGTAGTATGTCGTTGATAGTTGATTCCCAGTAACTGTCCTGTGGCATGACAGATTCTTTCACAAAGACTGTGCTTACATGTTCTACCACCAAATTCCCAAGTTGGTCTGGGTCAGTTATCCATATCCCTTGATTGTTCTTAATTTGTGTGATTCTGTTCCTTCATTTTTCCCCTTTTTCCCCCTTTATGGGGGAAAACTCGTGTTTTTGTTGCCCTCTGTGTGCCACTTTGTCTTTGCCCTTTGTCTCCACAAGTTATTCAGTTGAGTTAAACGGACATCCAGTTCCTCTGAGCTTGTATTCGCTGCTTCGAACTCGTCCCTCATTTGTAATCTATTGATTCTTTTTCCTTTGTTCAGATCATCCTATCTAGGCAGCCTGCATTCTCTCTGCTACAATTTCTTAACCGCTGCATTGTGGCTTCTAGCTTATTTTCAAGCGTGGCCGTAAAGTATTCTTGTGATGTGAGTTGTTTTTTGGTGGGGCTAAGTGTTCTTTTCCATGTGTTTTTTATGATCTTCGGTGTCCAGGATACATAAACCTCTGCTGGCACCGATAGCATCCACAACTTCCCAACTAGTGAAATGCGACTTATCTAACCACTCACTGATCTTACTACTGTTAAATTTAATCTCCATAAGAAAGATGATATTGGGTTTATACTGTGAAACAAGGTTTTTTTAGAGTGCTTAATGTTAGAGGGCGTGTCTTCCCTCTGCAGTTCCAACAGAGTAGATTCATGTACCTCTTGGTGGTTGTTCCAGACCAACCACCGAAGTACCACAAATGCTATCTTCAACCACCGAAGTACCACAAATGCTATCTTCAACCACCGAAGTACCACAAATGCTATCTTCACACAAACGCATCACCATTAAGACCACATCCTCATAAGTACTAGAACTAACAATAACCATTTTCCCTTGCTTCACACTGTCATTGTGATCAATTTCAGGAAATTTCTCCATAATCTGGATCAGCTGGGGTTCATCAGCCACATATTTTTGAGATATCTTATAGAATGCAATCCCTCCCAACTCAACATGCAGGTTCCTCATCCTCTTGTCACCCGAATTTCCTGCAACAGGCATAAATTCCTCCATATCCCAACTCAAAGCTTCTGCTTGATAAGTGATAAACTTTTCTCCAATGACTTCTCCATGCAATACCATGTTCCGTATGTCTTTGTCTGATGCCTGTGTAATTATGATATCACTTGGGTCTACCCATACCATCTTTGGAAAAAAGGAAAGTCGGACCTCTCTGTCGCTGCATGTTTCTCTCTATCATTAATCTGGTTGCAATGGTCGATTTGATGGTGCTAGTTTTGCTCTAGTCCCCACACCTTAATCATTTTCTATATCCAACCAATTTACTTGATCTTGCCTGTTTCTCCTAATCACACATTTTTGAGCCCATAATCAAATCTTGAAAAAAAAAAGTTCTTTTCCATAGTTTTGAACCTGGATTTATTTGAAGAGTGTTAGAATTGGACCCCACCCTCATTCTTTTTTCCACTTGGGCTCATACTTGTTCATTTACGAATCCTTCCACCTCCAACACTCTTATTTTTTCATTCAGTGCCAGTGTTTCCATTCCTCCATCAATTTGTTCATTGCTCTGAGACAACTCCACTTCCTCCATATGTACTTCTTGTTCCTCTATGTCCACCACATCGTGTGTATCGCAGGATGGCACCGAATAAAGACCCATGTTGGCCGCCGACAAGAACGGAAATTGTTTATTGGCAATTACAAAATCCAAGAAGGCCACCGGTAGGGGAATTCCAGTGGGATTCTCCTCTACCTCTCGTGGGTACATGCATGTGCAAAAATAGCATCTCAGGGACCCAGCATCGCAGCGCCAACATCTCTCCTGCCACTGTCATCGGATCATTATGTAGGACAACATTCATGTATGGATGACTGTCAAACCTAAGCACATAAAATTTCCTAGCTTTAACCATGACATCGACTCCTCCTCCCCAAAATTCATCGACATGTGCCTGCATTCTGGTCGTGCTGAAGTGTCTCTATTCCACAAAGAACCCCACCATCGAGTTGGAAAAATTCCACCTGCCATCATTATATTTCTCCGCATACCTGACAAGAACTAAACCCCTTCATATTGGTCTGTACGTACTACGGTTAAATTATGAACTGGGTGTTACATCTCTATGTTCTTCCAAAAATTTATAACCATGTCGCGAGTCATCCGACCAATGGTCCTCCAAAATCCTACGCACCATGTTATGCTTCCTGCTGACTTTCCCCTCCTTTTTAGGATTTTCTAGTATACTTTCTAAGGATTCCTAGGCTGAAGGTTTATTCCTGATTTGGGTGATATTGAAACTTGGTGTTTCTTTGTTTGGTGATGCATTGTTTAGTTTTGTAGGGTATTGAAAGTGACTTTCTCCTTTTTGTGAAAGAGATTGGGCACAGGATGAACTCTTTTTTGTTGGGCTTGGTGAATGGCTAATTGGTTTGGGTGTATTCTGAGTGTAAGGTTTGGAAATGTTTTGCTTGGTGGTAAACTAGTAAATAAGAACAGGAAGAAACTTTGAAGAACATTATTGTAATGGTGTTAAGCAGAGACCGAATTGATGCTTGTTGCAAAGAACAAAGAGAAGACCTTTGTAGATTCTACTGTTGCTCACGAATTCTAGAGAGAGTCTGGAAAGATTCGCACTCGGATCATGTTTTTTTAGGATTGCTAAACCAATTGTTAGAGGTAGATAATTTATTTTGTGAGTAGCATCTCATCCCAATTCCAAACATAGGGAAGAGTAGGAGAACTCATGGTTGTAGTAAGCGAATGATTACAAATTTGTGTCATTATCGCTATGATCTCTTCAACGAGGTACTTATGTCGATGCCCCTTTGAAAAATGCCACAATGCCTTAAAAACAAAAAAGGTCGAATCCCTTACATGCGTTTAAAAATGTCACGATGGCTTACAAATAAAAAGGTTGAATCCCTTACATATGTTTAAAAATTCCAATATGGCTTACAAACAAAAAGTTCGAATCCCTTACATGCATTTAAAAATGTCACGATGACTTAACAAACAAAAAGGTCGAATCATTTACATGCATTTAAAAATGCCACGATGGCTTACAAACAAGGTCGAAGCCCTTACGTACATTCAAAAACATAAATATAACTTACAAGTCGTGGGGGATAAAGCCCATGTACCTCTCTAAATACTAGTGGGAGATCGACAATCTCCCCCACCTACTTACAAACACAAAATACCAAGAACATACGAATCAAATTTTCCCAAGGGCAGAGGCAGAACCCATTCAAAAATATTAGACTTGATAGGTGTTATAGCCGTTATAAAATCCTTGTTTGGTTTAGGTTGCTCCTCGTTTGAGTCTTCGACATCTAGCCCTTGGCCGGGTTCGAAGGACCCTCAGCGGACTTCCTGGGTTATAATGCAAATGAGCTAGGGCGGCATTTTCTTCCTCTCTTGTCACATTGCCGACAAGGCTGACGCTAACCCCCTGGCCCACTTTGAGAATGTTTCCACGACCCTCACCGATGGAAGGGGTCCCTCGACCGACGGTATCGCCACCCCCTGTCTCAAAGAAGAAGCACTGTCGCGACCAACCCCGGGCAATTTTCCTCGACTAGAGGCATGACCGCCCCTCCCTCTACATGAAACACTCCTTCGATTAGCACCCAAACCGCCCCATTTGCTGGGGGTTTTCCTGAGAAGACTATGGCCTAATAACAACCCCTTGAACGGGATTATTCGATCGAGTCGGGGCGGCTGGAACTGTCTATTTTCTTTGCCAAGATGATGAGGATAAGGCCCAAGAGAGAGAATACAAATCCTCTCCTCGTGGACAAGGATATAGGGGGATTACATTCCCGGGAAATCAAAGCCTTGTTTTCTATTGGGATCTCGTCTATCCACCCATGATCCTCATCGTATGCAGGAGCGTATTTGGAGTTTTCGTGAAGCTCGCGATTTCACATAATCTCCACAGTCTCTTGGAGATACTCCTCAAATTTTACACCAACTTTAGCTCGACTAAGAGTTTCTTATGCCTATCGTGGCGGCAGCTCCGCCATAAATCAAGTTCTTCACGTGCTGCATTGAGCTAATCCTCAAGGCGGTGGGTAACATACCAGTATCGCCCAGCAGCCAGGTAATGGTCCCATGACCAATATTTGATTTCATGATACCACTTCTTTATCACTTAAAAAAAAAGAAATCGAAAATCAATTCCCTTTGTGCTTGAGGAGGGAAATAAGGCACTGGAGCTAAAGTCTACAAGGCAAACAAAGATAAGAAATGGGGTTATACCATTATAAGCCTACCTACTTGACATAAGTGCCAATATAACCATCAGATAATTTTAAGTGCAGATATAACCCTACCTAGTTGATGTAAGTGTCAATATAACCCTCAGACCTCATTTCCACCGGACCGCCGTGCGGACAGCCGCCGGACAGCCGGATTTTAGCCGGTCCGGCAACGGTCCGGCGGAAATGGGGTCCGATGGTTATATTGGCACTTACATCAACTAGGTAGGGTTATATCTGCACTTAAAATTATCTGAGGGTTATATGACACTTATGTCAAGTAGGTAGGGTTATAAAAGCACTTTTCTCAAAAAATATTAGGGATTAATGATCAATTACTACTTGAAAAACATGATGTGAATGGAACTCTAAACTAACTATTTCCGTTAATTAAAACCAGAGAGGAGTCAATCGAAGATTGACAATCATTTGCTAAAAAACTTGTTAGAGATTGACAATCAATTGCTACCATCATCTACCACTCAAGAACAGTCTATTTCATATCAATATATCACAATATTAACTTTTATAATATTATATGAGTACATTTATTTTAAAATTTTGATCTTACAATATTTATTTCAAAATACAAAATACACTATAAAATACATTAACATAAAAACAAAGTACTACATTTGTCTCAGATGAACTTGCACTCTCGTTTTTTATATATATATGAAAAATAATATTATCTTGCATGTACTCCCTCCGTCCCGGCAGAATTGACATGTTTATTTTTTCATGGTTTTCAATGATCATGTTTGACCATCAATATCTTTAGCTACACATACCAATTTCGCATTAAAAAAATTAACATTTAGAAAATAGATGTTAAAACGAATCTTACAATATCTCACACGATATATATATATATATATATATATATATTTATGGTCAAAGTTTTTCAAATTTGACTTTAAAAAGTAAGCATTGCCAATTTTGATGGGA
>JAUOBV010209715.1:0-10436 GCA_032360425.1 Rubia occidens
GGTCATATCTTCTCTGACTAGCCAAATATACCAGTGCATACTTCCATCAAATAAATGAGCCTTTCTTAATTGGATCTCATCGAATTCATATGGGCCAAGAGGTGTGATAAGGGTCGAAGTTGAAACTTCTCTTTAGGCCGAACGCTTGGTCATTACTCCATTTTGGGCAAAAGGCCATGCCACATTTTCAGCTGGGCCGAAGCCAAGCCACCATGTAGAAAATTTCCTAGTCAGAATATATTTTTACGAGATTTCCTTCATCAATTATGGTATATCAAATGTGTAGCAACTCTAGTATGGTAATACACCTATTTCTACAAGGAAAGTAACTACTCATCCTAACATAATTGGGTGATCTCTCTTGGTCAAACCCCTGTAAATACCAAGGTATTCCATTTTCCTATTCATTCAATTCTCAATACTCAGAGTAATCACTTTTGATCTGACTTACCATTGGATATTCTTCCCCTAGCACCCTCAGGGAGTTTGTTTTACAGAAGTGGCATCATAAAGTAAGGTTCGAACATCACGATGGCGGCTCCATACAGACAGAGTCGTGTACGGTGGACCATTGCCAGAAGGATCCCACCCTTCGTGGGCAAGAGACATATTGATTCCAAACATATCGATAAAAATGGTGGGGGGAAGCAACTCAATATTTGCAACAAGTTTCTACCTGCATGGGTTTAGGCATCATAAAAAAGGAATACCTCTATTTCAGATTTTTGGAGTTTGAAAACTTCCTTCGAGCTCGGAGTATCCTTCTTCCCATAGTGTCACCAGAAACTAATCAAGCCGGGAGGAATCATTCTCGACCATCATGACTCACACTGTAGGGATCCATTCTGGTAATAATAAGATCAGTGGGGGTACATGGCCTTCCACAACTACACTCTTTAGGACCAGTGTACCATCATGGTTTGAAACCACCTGGATGGTGTTACCTCAACCATAACCATCTCATGATCTCATGAACATGATTTCCCCCCCAAATCTCTTAGTTCTGTTGGCACTGATGATATTTCATGCTGGCAATTTCTATCCTTCACACCAAGCACCTTATGGAGAGGCGCCATCCAACTCTTGGATTGTTACTCAGACCTATCGCTCGTGGTCAGCCCATTCCCCTCATTTTCAGCAGGGACCTAATTCTTATAGAAGGATGGTCCTCCTATGATGTTGATCACACCACCTTCTCACACTCACCCTTCTAGAACTCAAGCATTGATAACTACTACTTAAGCTTACCCTCATGTACCTTTCAAGGGATTGGATAAAATGATACATGGTACAAAGATCAACGCAATCAACCGAGAACTTGAGCGCATAATTGGGAAGGACAGATAAGAAGCCTACCAACAATTCATACCCTCCACACAGCAACCCCCTGGGACCTGTGTAAAAGCTACCAAGAAATGTTCCCAGCTATGATGAAGAGACAAATCCCATGTAATTTTTAATAACATACCATTAGGTTATGGAATTATTGAGCATTTCCCCAAATATGATGTATAAGTTGGATAGGTTCTATCTTAGAAGAAAGGCTCTACAGTGATTTGAGTTTCTACCCAGAGGATAATTTACCAATTTCTACACCTTTGGTCAAATCCCGTTAACTCATTTTTATTAGCACAGGAAGTTCACCAAGACTATGACAAATCTGGTCAACCTATACTAGAACCATAATAAGTCGACCGCAACCTTTCATAGGCATTACAATGAGGAATGTTGGAGGTAGTGGACTGGAGAAATGAAATGGTTATCTATGGATATATGAATGGTATGAATGATACCAAATTGTAAGAAAGAGTTATTGCCGATCCCCCAGCAACCATCTAACAACTTGTACTAAAGAACATTGTAAAAAGATACACCAAGGAGAAAGAAGCAACCAAATGCAAGAAAGCTAATAATAACATTACCACGAGAAGTGAAACAAACCCTAAGCCCATGAAAATATCCAAATGAAGGATATAACCCACTATTCCATTCTAGGGCCCACATCACATCTGTTAACTGACATGTTCTCCAGTCTCTAGTGCGGATGCCAGGAAATCCAAGAAGGAGGGTCTCGAGAGGCTATTGCGACTTCCACAAGGTACCTTCAAAGTGCCAATTTAAAGATCAGCCCATCAAAATGCACCAATGGAGTAGGGATGTGATATAAATAGGCTCCATGGTGTCTAATAGAAGGAAAAAGGTCAACCCTGAGAAATCCTCAAAATGCAATTACCCAAATCGGCTATAGACATTAAACGCCTCACATGTTCCTTCACCCTGAGCTGATTCTTATCAAAAGAAGCACAAAAACATCTTCTCCTCTTGCAAATATTGAAGAAGGAAAAAAAGTTCAAGTGGACAAAATAGTGTGAAAATTCTTTCACAAGTTAAAGGAACAACTTCACTCCTTACCAAACTTATGAAACTAGAGAAAGGAGTGTACTTTACTTATACATCTCAGTATCACAAAAATCCATTAGTGCAGTTTTGATCAAAGACCGCCATCAGCACCACATTTACTCCATCAGTAGAGTATTGCAGGGGCCAGAGATGTGATATACACCACTGGAATGATTTATCCTTGCATTGGTATAAACATCTCAACGCATATGACCATATTTTTAAGCCTGCACTATTACAACTCACCAACCATCCGATCTGTCAGGTAACCTGAAGCATTGGGTAGAATGATGAAATGGGTGGTCAAACTATGGGAGCACAACATCCAGAACAATCCCAAACATCTATTAAAGGCTATTCTCAAGAATATTTCATCTTAGAAACAACGAAAACCCTGCTTGAAGAGTCAAAGAGGATAAAAAAGGCAACTACACGTTGATAAATCATCCCAAGCTAGAGGAAGTGGGTCATGGGTCTTTTTGACTTGCCCAGATGAAGAATATTTTCCATATGCCTTAAATTTTGTCTTCCAAACTACTAATAATGAAGTGGAGTATGAGGCCTTGATCACAAGCTAAAAATTGGCCAAATATCTGGCCCTTCACAACTTGGAGATATTTAGCTACTGACAGTAGCTCAAAAACTCAAGGGGGAGTACGAGGTAGAGGAAAGGAATCTTCAGAGATATTTGGAATTGGTTCAGCAGATTTGAGAATTTCAAAAGCTATATCTTGATGCAAGTTCCAAGGTAACAAAACTAGAAAGCTGATGCTTTGGACAAGTTTGCATCGACAGACCTAAGATTAAAGTATTCTAAGCAATTGTTGATGGAAACACTGAAGTGTTACAACTGTGAAGAAGAGTCGTTAATGGCCATGAGCAAATAATAAAACTGGATGACACTTATCATCAAATATCTGAGGGATGGAATACTACCTGAGGATATAGAGAAGGCCAAAAATATTAAAATCGAAGCACCAAGATACAAGATGCATAGTGATACCTTATATAAAAAAGGATATTTGAAGCATCTTCTGTGATATATGGGGCCTGAAGAGAAAATAGGGGTGTGTGGAGCCCACTAGGGAGATAGGTCCATCGCTGGGAAATTAGTAGGGGTCGGTTACTACTGACCTCTAATATTTAAAGATTCCGGTGAACCTTTCCAGAAGTGCGCCCCCATGACCCATGTCCCCAAAGAAGATATGATTACGATCTATGGTTCCTGGCCATTTGAGAAATGGGGGATTGGTATCTTAGGACCATTCCTAGAGGAAGCCGAAAGAGTCAAATACGTGCTTGCAGCCATCAACTACTTCACCAAATGGGTAGAAGTTGATACATTGGCCACTTAAAAGGTACGAGTTGCATCGACTTCCGTTGGAAAAATATACTCTGTAGGTACAGGATACCTAGTACTTTTTTCATAGAAAATAAGAGGAAAATTTCCCACAACCCCTTTAAAAGTCTTGTGAAGACTTGAGAATTTTAAAAAAAATTCACTCAGTGTACCTCAAGGCAATGGCTAGGTTTAGGTCATTAACCCGACGATCATTAATGGTATAAGAGCTTGTTCGGCATGGGATTGAAGGAAACTGGATATACGAGCTACCCAATGTGCTATGGTCATATCAAACAATGGAAATAGTACCTATTAGAGAAACCTATTCAGCCTAGTCTATGGGATGAAAGCAGTCATAACTGCCAAGATAGTCTTACCCAACCTCTGTACAAAAGGACCAAAAGACAGCCAAAATGACGAATAATTCCTCACATACCTGAATATGGTGGACAAAAAAAATAGAAAGGTCCAATCTGTACCAGGCCAAAGTAAAGGACAATATGAAAAAAAATACCATAATCGGAGGGTAAGAAAAACTTGGTTCGCTCCGAAAGAGCTGGTCATGAGAATAAACGAGAAGAGCCGACAAGAGAAAGAAGGAAAATCGGCACCCAGCTGGGAAGGTCCATATGTTGGAGGAAGCTACATGCTTGAGGACATTATGGGAAATTAAGTTCCAAAAAGATGGAATGTCGCCAATCTCCAAAGATACTACCATTGAGCAGTATTACAACAGATCCTCCACGTGACACACCTCTGCACTCTATTTACGACGTAGCTTCCCACAGACTAAAAGCTATATGCGGGAAACACGTTTTTTGCAATCTTATGCCTTGGGAGTCGTTCACCCCAATAAGAACAGTAGGGACATAAAATCTCCATTAAAAGTATGATCATATTCAAAAGGGTTCCTTAGTCCAGTCAGTAGGCATATTCTTTAACATAAAATGTCTAAACCATCAAGGATCGACTCTCACCGAAATGCCTAAATAGTTGAGGATGAGCTCTCACGTAAAATTCCTAAACCATTAAGAATTGTCTCTATGTCTAAACTGTTGAGGATCCGCTCTGGAATTGATCAACTCTCACATAAAATGCCTTAACAATTGAGGATCAGTACCTATGTAAAAAGGTCAACGGATGAGGATTGACCCTCACAAAAAAGTAAAACAATATAGGAGATCAAACAAAGAAATGATTCATTCATTATGGATCCTCTAGTTTACAAGAGCTAAAGGTTGCAACTGAAGCTATTATGTTACAAGAATCACAGTTCAAATTATTCAACTATAAAACACAAGACTAGAGGCTATATATGTTGTGGGAAGAGGAAACAAGATTACTCTTGTTCACGAGTCGGTTTTGATCCCAGCCAGATGAAAATATCCTGGGGATCAAACCTTCTCTCTTATGGAAGATGAGTAACCAAATATTTGAAGTACGAAGAGGTTAAAAAGAAGCTGGTTCTCCACTCCTACTCCACCTCCTTGTTCTGATTGATGTGGATGAAAATACAATCTCTTTAAGCAAACAGCTAGAAATATGGTAACACCCATTTTCTTTGCACTTCAGCCGGAGGCGCACCTATGGACAAACCAGACCGCAGCAAGAAAGCTTGGGGGAACTAACCATCCAACTCTTTCTCTTTACCGATACTGGAAAACTAGCATAACCAGAGCCTGGAAGATTTCACCCCAAAATTTTACGTTCTGACTGGATAAGTTCTCTGATGAAAGGGAACCAAATAAAAAATTAGTACCAAAAGGGAAAGATAAAAACAGTGAGAAAACCAAGAAGAAATATCACCATACCAATTTGAGGAGTATCACACAGAGTCATAGCCAACAACATTTCTAGTGAGGAAACTGGGAATTTAAGGGGACAAAATCCCTCACTAACAACAATAAGCCCATTTTCCTCTTGTTACATACTTTTTTCCATCAAGAATATTAGCATAATTCTAATATGAATCTAGGTGCTTCCCCAAAAAAAAGGATGCAGAAAGAAGAGATTGAGGCATAACTAAACAGGATCTCTGTGAAAACATGAGGAATATACAAGAGGAAACCTCACGATTTTCCATTTTGTAGCACCTAGAGGAAGCTAAAAATATGCCTTGAGAAACAAAGTCATTACTAACTTCTTTGAAAAGCAAGGAAAATGGGAGGTCATAACCCAAGGAAGTTTTTACTTCTCTGAAATAGTGGACACACCTTATCTCGAGTAAAGTGGTTAATTCAATTAGCCGGCGTGCAAAAATTAAAGGTTATTTAATTGACCCTGGAAAATAAAGTAAGAGAGAACTAATGGTCTTTCTCGAAGTTCGCACCTTTGAATCTCTCGAAAGCTATTTATAAGGGTTGGAGCCAAAGCTCCCATTTAGGCCAAACACTCAGCCTTAACTCTATTCCCGGTCTTAAGGCCATGTCCCACTTTTAGTTGGACCAAAGTCCACCCACCATTTGGAAGATCTCATGGTCTGAATATATTCATGTGAGAGAATCTGAAAGATCCTTTTCAAATTTGAATTTGTTTATTTGGAATCTAGATTTTTCTACTTCATTTTTATTTTCTATTTTTTCTCTCAGATTTCCTTAATCAATTATGGTACATCAAATATATAGCAACTCTTAAAACAACTATTTATACAAGGAAAGTAAATATTCATCCTAACGTGACTGGGTGATATCTCCTGGATTAACCCCTATAAATACAAAAATATTCTTTCGTTATATTCATTTAATTCTCAATACTCAGATTAAACACTTTTGATCTGACTTTACCATTGAAATTTCTTCCGCCGGCACTCCAGAGATTTTTTTGTAGGAGCAGCATCATGAAGCAAAGTTCGTCTATCACGATCACAATTTGGCATGCATCAAAGTGGATATTTTTTTAGTGGCCCAGAAAACAATCACGCGGTACGAGTAATCATCCCTCTAATACCAAACTTACCACTAGGGTTGTCTTTGATCTCTTAGCATTTCCTCACCAAAATCTCCACCCAATATAGAAGCACGGGGCTTTCTGGCGTAAGGTTCCCAAGCCATCTAAACTCATCCATGCTTAACCTGTTTGAATCATGTTGCCTAAAGAAAGCAAGAGGAAGCACCTTATTTGCAATTCGTAAACACAGATGTGTGATATTAACACTCTATTCCACCCTGTAATTCATGTGAGTAGTCATCTCTTATAAGGTATGATGTTCACCATGCATGCGATCCCAACTCAGTGTAAGCTTATCAGTGATGCCATAGACTTTGTGAATGAATGTGAGATGGAGTATCAGGCCATCAACTCCATGAACAACATCAAAGGTCACCAATAATTCATATGTCAAGTCTATATAAGTGGGGGCACTCATCTTACTTAAGTCGCCCGATCCCCCATGCATCAGTAGGTTTTCAATATACTCATATAGACCCAAGTCTCAATCATACGGAGTTCATAAAACTTGGTGGGTACAATCCCTATTGATCGAAGCTTCCTCAATGTGTTCTTTTGAGTCTTGCACATATGCTTCCTTAGTAACCTCATAATTTTGAAATTTCAAGAACAATTTTTTAAAAAATAATATGTGTACCAATAAACTATTTGCACTAGTCGTATTAACTTCTTGCATGGGTATGAATCATAGTATATACGTGGGTTGACCAACGAAAATAGTGACCAGACTACGGTTGATGTGCGCGGTTCGAAGAAAGCTTGAATCTTGTTAGACTACGGTTGAATCACATTTATTAGAAAGGGACGACATGGGAGCTGGAAAACTAACAGCAATGGTTGATTAGCTGGAAAAAGGGTCGGTGGCTAGCGACTATGGGTGGCGGTCGAATACGGCTGCTGTCTCAGGTAAGGGGTCTCCAGTTTAGTTTATGGATTTTTTTAGGATAGTAACCTCGAAGGAAGAGAAGATTTTGATTGAGAATATGGTTAATTTAGGGGAGAATATGTTGTATATATAGGGGGAGAAGAGAAGGTTTGGGCTAAATCCAGTTGGGATTCAGAATGGTAATCCTGAAGGAGTTAGGAACCCCTTTGGATTCGGAGGAAGAGAGGATCAATTTTTGGTTAGGAAGGGAGATGAAATTGGAAAAAGAAATTCCAATATTAGAACTGGTGGGTTCCTAGAAATTTATTTCAATTTTTTCACTTGAAATTTCCTTGCATTTTCAGGTTAGTAAATAAATTTGAAAAATTAATTAAGAAATAATTACCTAATTTCCATGGGATGCCTCCAATGTAGCGTCCTTCTTTTATGTCATTGGCTTGACATCTTTCCTTGGTAGAGTCGCAAGTTCTTAGCATTGATGAGAAGTGCAATGCTAAAGTCCTTTTCCATTAACTCAACAAAATCATCTGGAAGTGTTCGCATTGCCTTTTATGACTCCGCCCAACATGCTCTGATATGAGTAGAGAGGATTAAATGCTTCAAACTTTTGGACTATATCCGCTGGCTTGAATATTTTTATCTCTCCTTTTGGTCTGAGTTTGTAGTTGAATGCTCCGACTTCCATTTGGTGTTCTATGATATCCTTGAGTAAAAATTTAACTCTTTTGATAGGTAGAGTTTCACCTTTAACTATCATATTGGTTATGATGTCTCGTCGAGTTAGTGTAGACAAAGACTCAACAACTCGACTTGTTGGTTCATTTACAATAGCATGATTGATGGCATTCTCTTCTTTAGGATTATAGAATTTATAATACACAAAGAATGAACATTAATGATACTACTATTCTTACCTTTTTCAATATCACATGAGACTACTATTCTTACCTTTTTCAATATCACATGATACTACTATTCTCATTGAGGGTAAAACTAATCTAATATTTGACCTTGAGGTTGTCCATACGAGTGTTGACTCCGGGATCAAGTTCTTGGGCTTGACTGCATGTGTTCGTGGGGTGGGTTTTTGACGGGAATGCTAGTAGTCTCTAGCTAGTGCACCAATCAAAGATAATAATTTATAGCCCTAATAATGCTAAGTACTAAAAAGTATCTAGTGGTAAGTTGGGGTCGTTCACGGAGAAAAAGGGTTTAGTAAAAACCTACGTAGTGTAAAATACAGCATTCGACACCAAGTTTGTGATAGGGGGAAGTTTTATTTGAAAGTTTTAAATAATTAACTAGCAAGTTAAGAAATTGATTCTATATAGCATACAAAAAATAACAAGAGAGATAAAAGATAATACTAAAGAGACTTGGGGGATAACTTCACATGTTTAACTATTCGTTGGTCATTAATTTATGTTCAAATCCTAAAAGTATGTTCTACCACATTTCCTTGATCACATGTTGTGGAGAGCTTGAATCATCGAGACTAGCCTGTCTCTCACATGGTAGCGTGTGCCTCTCAATCATCTCTCACATCTCTTCAGTTCAGCTAGGGATTCCACTATACCACGACAACCCCCTGCTAGTCCTTACCCCCGGTACTTAGTAAAAAAACACCGTTAATAGACTAACTCTGGAAATAACATTATAAAATAGGATCCAACATGAACACCCATTCTAGACAAAACTTTTCCTTCTAAAATATTAGTGTCTCACTCGTGCTCTCTAAGACCTTTACCACACATGATTGCCTTTGGATACATACTCATGAGATGAACTTCAAAACTAATCTTTGACCTCGATGAAATTTCATCCTAAAGATAATCACAACATATGTGTCACTCCTATCCGCAACCTCACACTGGTAATCAAGACTTGTTCAATTATGTAATTAAGCCTAATCTAATAAATTAATAAATAATCATGCTTAGTTGTCACTCCTAAACACAATCTTAACATCAACCAATCACCAAACCGATAAAAACCCAAAATTTTTCTGGGTTCATTTATGAGGCTAGCAATAAATCATGGATAATCACAATTAGTTGTCATCCAAACCTTAATCATGCAATAACCATAAGAATTAAACACAAGTATCCATGATAATCATAGGGAATGGGTAAAAATAACCCAAAATATCCCGATCTTTAGCTAAATATGATCAATAAATGTTCCCAAGCACAAATCTACACTACATAATAAAAACCCATAGCGAATCTACAAAGAATCATGGAAAACATGCATGATTTAAGAAAATGCTATGAAAAACTAGAATTTTGGAGGCCCGAGTTAAGCTTAAAAACCCGTGTCTCGGACCGTGCACGTATGCATGGTCTGCGAGCCGAGGCTTCAATTTGTGCTCACAACCCGTTCTGAATTTTGCAAACTATGAACATTTTCACGGCCCATGATCTTGGTAACACTTAACTCATACCTTTATTTTCTCCTTTTCTTCACTCATATATAAAACCTTTTTCTTTCTTCTTCCACTTTTGCAAGTGGCTTTCTTCCGATGGCATGGTCTTCAATTTTCATATAAAATCTTATCCTTGACTCGATTATGAAGGGATTACCTAAAAAATAAATAGTTTCACAAATATGGGGAAGTCAATTGTTCTCGACTAGAAGAATGGTGTCGTATGCTTGAATCATCGCTAAAATAACAGCATAAGGTAAACACGAATCTCCCTGAAGAGATTGGTAAGGCCTTATGTATAAGGTCCGGGGATTGGATGAGGTGTCATCAGCCCATTGTCCCCATTTAGAGTAACATGTTATAAACTCCAATGAAGCCTAGAAACTTATACATGCTCTATGTATTTACTTTGTATGCATCCAGGACATTCATAATGT
>JAUOBV010209822.1:0-43476 GCA_032360425.1 Rubia occidens
AAAGGCACACATTCCTATGCCTAGGCCTCTTGGAAAGAACAAAAGCTAAGCTAACTAGCTAAAATATATTTACATACGGAGTACAAAAGAGAAGACTCTATTTGTTACAAGGAATTAGGGACAAGTCTTCTTGGATCATAACTCAGCACTAAGGGTGCTGGCTTGGCAAGCAATTAGGTGTTGATCACATGACAAGTTGTTGTTATGATGCTTTTTCCTTATAGGTTGTTGTGGACGCATCCGCTTTGGCGGGCCTATTGAAGGAAGTAGAACCTATAATATGCAAAGCTAGTAGCGTGAAGGTTGAACTCGACGAAATTCACACTAGTGGAGAAGGGGTGCATAAAGGCACCCCGAGGAATCACCTTTGATTGGGACCGAAAGAGGTTCCGAATTCGGAACTCCCTCCGAAGTCACGTCGGAAGTTTTAAAGACACTTTTAAATCAATTAAAGGCGATTCTTGAAAAATTGCCTTTAATGGGCATCAATTAAAGGAGGTTCTATGGAAGAACTGCCTTTAATAGACTGACTTTGTTTTGTTTTTGGGCCTAAGTATAAATAGCCTCCATCGTCGAGAAGCCTCGCCTCCACCTTCGAGAAGCCTAGCCTCCACCACCTAGAATCCTCACCTCCACGGTCGATTCCCCTCTGCCGTAAAGCGCCCTCTGCCGGGAAATCCCAATGTTGCATCTTCTTCACCACTAAGAAACCCCTCTGCGGCGTCTCCTCCATCATCGCCGAACTGCATCGATGTTAGGGTTAAAGACCAGATCTTAATGTTTTTGTTTTTTGTTCTTATAATGTTTGTTGTTTTTTGATATTATAATGTTTGTTGTTTTTTGATATCAATCAAGCAAAAATTTTGACATTTTCTTTAGTTGTTTTAGTGTCTGCAGATCTATATTTTGACCCCACTTTCATTTGCTTGCTGCCGGAAAGCTCAAGTTTCTGCCAAAAACCTGAGGTTTCCTGCAGTATTTTTAAAACCCCCCGAAATGAGTTCATAATTTGGAACTGAAATTCGGACCCGATCAAAGGCAATTTTTGAACCGCCTTTGATTAATTTCAATCAAAAACAGAACCGGAGAAGACACTTCAAAAGTATTTTCTTTGGTTCGATATAAACACCTTTAATAGGCCATTCTCCACTAGTGTCATGAACATCTTCGTGTGTCTGAAGATAACACCAGCTTGAGGTTGCCCGCGTGAATGCTGTGAGGATTAATAATCCTGGGTATGTTAGAGCTATGGTTCACTAAGTATTACAGACCTAGTCATTTTGCAGAAGCTTATCTCGGATATGAATTTGTCCAATTATCCAATCTTGATAGCATGCGTAACCGTTTTATTTTGTTGGATATAAAAGGAGGCCTAGGCTAGTATTGGAACGAGGTTGACCGGTTGTACAGAGAGAAACTAGATGATGCTACATGTTCGTTTACCTTTCTTGACTATTTAGAGAGACTTACTAACATGATTAGGTTAGAGGATTTCATATCTATACAGTCGATGCTTGGATATCTAATTCGTTGTTATTGACAGCGAGGAGACTTTGTCACTGAATGATAAAGTTGGTGAATAGTCTTGTGTTTGTTGTATAACTAGTACAATAACTGGGTTAATAGTTCCAAGATGCTTGATGAAGCATGTCTAATGATAGTGTCGTTATTGATTTACTTTATTCTTGTTGTTCTCTAGGTTCTTGTCAGGTATAACTAGGATACATGTTCCCCGTCATATATCAGACTATATGAGACGTAGGTGATCTCGAGGTTGAGTGCAGAGAACCAGGAGAGTGTAATATTTATGGCCCGGGGGGAGAAGTTCTTCTCTCCTCAGGATGACGACTAGGCAACTGCCATTCGTGAAAAACTGTGTGCTCTTGGGGAACTACCAATTTTTTTAAAGTTCTTTATTTTACGCCGCGTAGGGAGCAGTGGGTGTATAGTGTGGGGTGGTCATTGGGATATGTGCTACTTCGATGTTTGGAGATTGTATCCTCGTGGGGGAAGAAAAAGGATGCCTATGATATTTGTATCACTAAGTAGACTATCGAGAACTGGACGTTTCCTCTTGTATGCAACGAGAAGAGCTACAGAGATTACTTTAACCAAAAGAGGAGTGGAGACGAGTACTAGGAGCCACTGTTGCTGAATTGCAACACAAGAGTAAGATATTGGACAAGACCTTGGCACATGTAGATACGACCAACTAAAAGCTTGATGTTGTTAAGGGTGAGCTGTCATCTGCTAGGGATTCTGCTCTAGAGTGATCGGCTAAATATGACGCTCAGGTAGCACTTAACATGCGCATGGAAGAGGTTAATAAGTTGATAGTTGACGAGAATCAGATCTTGATTGTGGTTAATCATAAAATTAGTCTCGGTGCTGGTGTTCCTTCACCGCCTTCAGGTACGCAGGTTCAGTGGGGGAATCGTTTGTGGCAAGTTTGGTTATTGTTCCCACTTATATAGATATATATGGAGATACATGCATACATTAAGAAAATTATGAGTGATAATGCCTTGTGCCGATCTATGGAAGAATATCACTCAACTGTGGGACTATTAAGCGTTCAGCTTGATCGGGAGGAGTTTGGGAAAATCAAGCATTGGAAGGAATATTATGAGCTGCAACTTTCTAGGATGCTGTAGATGGTTTAGAGAACCATCTTGCTTTTGTATGTATGGAAGGTCTGCTCGATGGTTTCTTAGATGATGATGGATAGGTTAGTATCTGTAGCAACAGAAAGAGTTGTAACTTAGGTCCCTAAGTATTTGGATGATGGTTAGGCATTGTGCCTTTGGTTTAATTTATTGGAATTTTTTAATGATGTCATGTTCTGGTGACTCCATATGTATGTCTACCTGGTCTGGGATAGTGTTCCTGCATTAGTTTGTGGGTGGGGCGCGATCCTTGTTTAGTGAGATAGCATGTGATTTTCCTTCTTAACTTGCGTGGTGTGTCATTTTCCCTTTATTTTGCGAAGTCGTTGGTGATTTTCCTGCTGAAGTCACGGAGTGGGGCGTTTTCCCTTATTTTCAAAGCCGCAGGTGATATTCTTATTTAAGTCGCGGGGTTGGGCATTTGCCCTTATTTTTTGAAGCTGCAGGTGATTTGTCTGCTTAAATCACAGGGTGGGGCATTTTATCTTATTTTGCGAAGCTGTAGGTGATTTGTCAATTTAAGTCGTGGGGTGGGAAGTTTGCTCTTATTTTGAGAAGTCACAGATTATTTTCATGCTTAAATTGCGGGGTGGGGAATTTTTTCCTTATTTTATGAAGCCACAAATGATTTGCTTGCTCAAGTCCTGGATAGAGCGTTTGGCCTTATTTTGCAACAAAAGTTGCAGGGTAGGTATGATATGTTACCTCCGGAAAGGCTGTTTTCATTTATGTATATACATCTATGATCATTTTATGTTGTGGGCCCCGATGATAACAAGACTTGTGTACAATACGACCATTTGAGAGCCCTAGGTCTATACGTCGTATTTCCTAAGGTTAGTTACGTGCCACGTATTTGGGACTGGTGACTCGTCCATCCGGGCGGGGGAGTAACTGTTGGATTTGTAGGCTTCTGCTATCTTATATGGTCTTTCCCAAGTTGGGTAGAGTTTTCCAATTTTTCAACCAGGATGGCCTCATTTTTTATTAGGACTAAGTCTCCTACCTTGAAGGTGGTTGTGGTCACCTTATTGTTGTAAGACTTTGCGACTTTCTGCTTGTACATTACTTCCATGATGCTCACGAATTATTTTCGTTCTTCAAGGATATCCAGACTGGCTCTCATGTCGTCTTGATTTCCTTGTTCATTGTATTCCATAGTTCACGGGCTGGGAATTCAAACTTCTGCCAGAATAACTAGTTCATGGCCACATGCCAAACTAAATAGTGTTTCTAAAGTGGAAGTCCCAGGGGTTGTCCGGTATGGCCATAAGACAGTAGGTAGCTTCTCTAACAAACCTGATTGTTTCATTTCGATTCATTTATGTATTTCCTTAGATTATAGTCCGGTTTGTGAACTTCACTTGTCTATTAGCCGGGGGGTGTGCGATGGAGGTAAACATCTAACTTATGTTCAAGTCTCGACACCATTCAGTAAATGCTCCATTTGCAAATTGTGTCTCATTGCTTCCCAAAATGACATACTACGTTTTCCCAGGCGAATGAGTTTGCTGTTTTGGTTGTAATCTTGTTGTGCGGTTCTGCTTGTTCCCACTTAGTGAATTAATAAATTGCAACGATGAGGAATTTTGCTTCTTTTGAGTCTGGTGGAACAGACCTATGATGTCCATCCCCCATCTGTAAATTGGCCATGCATTGTATACCCCTGTCATTTTAGATAATGGTTTTCGTTGTACCGTAGCACTGCTCTGACAGTTGTTGCACTTCTGGACGAATGCGTGTGAGTCTCCATACATTGTTTGCCTTTAATATCCTAGTCTTTGTAGTTTCTTGGTCAGGGTCCGAGCTCCCTCATGTGATCCGCACTAGCCTTTGTGCATGTCCCTGATTATAAGTGGTAACTCTCGCGGTCCGACACATTGTAGACAAGGTGTGAGGTAGCCCTTTTTGTATAGGATGTTGTTGGTGTAGCTGTATAATGGTATTCTAAGCTCTAGTTTGCATGCTTCCACTCTGTTCATGGGTAGATGGCCATGTTCGAGGTACTTTATTATAGGCTTCATCCAACCTTTATTGTCCTTCCGTACCTGTGATACTATTGTGTCTGCGGTGCTTCGTGTTGGTACTAGCTCAACCAGGACATCCTTATTTTTCTGGAGGGATGTATATACCAAAATGGCCAGTTTGCTTAAAGTGTCCGTCTTTGAATTGTCAAAGCAAGGTACATGCATGATTTTTTAAGTAGGTAAACTTTCAGATGAGTTGTATCATCTTGTTTAAGTATTTAAAACTGTCTCTCCCAGGCAATGTTATCACCCAACAAATGTTGGACGACAAAATGGAAGTCGCTGTGGACATGGATACTTTGTATCCATTTTTAAGACTAGGTCGAGTCCTCGGATGAGTGTCTCATATTCAGCTTCATTGTTTATGAGGGGGAATTGGAACCAGAGTGCATATTTATGTTCATATCCTTCCGGTATAATTAGGAGAAAACCTGCTCCACAACCATCATTTGATGATGCTCCATCTACGAAAAGTGTCCAAGCGCTTTGGTTGAACTTTTTCTTTCCTTTGGGACTGAGGTATTTCTTTGCTTCCGCCACATCTAGGTTGAATGCGCCTTGAGTGAGTTTTGGGACTCAAAATGACCTCGTGCTCTCCTAGCTCGATGACCTATTATATTAGTACCCAGATGCTTCTGGCTTATGGAGAACTTTCTTAATGGTTTGGTCCATGTACACCACGATCTTGTGGGTCTGGAAGTGCGGTCGAAGCCTTCTAATGGAGTGAATAAGTGCAAGGATAAGCTTTTCCATTGTTGACTAGTTCTTCTCTGCACCATGGAGACTTCAGATAATGTTGTAAACTGGTATATGGCGACCAATATCTTGTCAAACCAGGGCCAAGGTGCCATATGATTTGAGACTACGAGGTATAGGTTAAGGGTCTCTCCTTCCTCAGGTGCTGATAGAAATGGTAGGCACTGTAGTTTGACTTTGAGTTTGTCATATGCTATTCAGCACTCATGGGTCCAAGAGAATTTGGATTCTTTTTTTAGCATGTCAAAAAATACATGTGTTTTTCTGGCGCTTTGGAAATGAGGCAGCTAAGTGCAGCGAATGAGCTTATTAGTACCAGAATTTCTGTGGTTATCCAGGGGGTGGTAATTATTGAAAAGCTTGTATCTTCTCTGGATCGGCCTCAAAGCCCGTTGATGAAACTTTGAATCCTAGTAACTTCCTTGCTCATACACCAATGGTGCACTTTTTGGTGGTTAACTTCATTCCGATAGATTGTAATGTCATCATCATTTTTCCAGGTCCCTTGGGAATTCTTCTAAGGTTCCGATCTTGATGATCATATCATACACATAAATTTCTATGTTCCATCGAACTTGATGTTGAAAATGCTTAGACCGAAAGGCATTTTGTCATAGCAGAATGCCCTGAATCTGGTGATGAAAGCTGTTTTCTTTACATCTTCTGGATTCATTCTAATTTGATGGTACTCTTTGTAGGCTTCGAGAAAGACCAAGACTTCATAATCAGAGATGGATTCGACAAATTGGTCAATCTTAGGCAAAAGGTAGCAGTCATGTGGGCAGTACCTGTTGAGGTCTGCCAGATATTCCTCTACCTCGACCTCCTTAGTTGTATCACTGTCATTTGTTGGATTGAATTCATGTCTTCTCCTAGGCCTGTCCTAGAGATAGGTACTGTCAATGGCTATCCTTGGTTGATCAAATGGACCATTGGTTATATACCGCTCCTTTTGAGGTGATGTGTTAGGGATTGTGTCATCCTTGTTGAACATAACTGCTTATTTTGGTTATGTTCTTTTTTACACTAATTCTTGTGGAGATGGAAACCTTGCTTATGCTTTCAATGCGTTGATAGACATGGGCTCGGTAGAATCATGAATGACATATATCACCCTTATTTGGATGGTGTCACTTGCATCTTCCTCCAACTCTACTGCTACGACCATATTTGGTTTTGGCTTGTTATGGGTGTGAGTTATTGGCATGATTTTGTCAGTATAGTAGGCACCTGGTCCCCCTAGTTAGTTGTTCTCCTTTATGTACTGTAGGAGTCATCCCCGTCGTAACAATTATTCTGTCTATCTCCTAAGGTTATAGCTATTTTTTGCATCGTGACCCTGTTCTTTGTGAAATTCTAAGTAACAATCCTTAGACCATTTATCTGTTGGAGCTCTCATGGGACTGGGGCTTATGAATAGCTCCCTATGGCTTTGCACAATTTTCCGTCTAGATCTGGTTAGGGGCATTTCGGTGAGAGAGCTTGATCTGGAGTCGACTTCCTTCCCCTTGCGGGTGGAGCTAACCTTCCCTTCTTGATTGTATCTCTTCCTAGAAGATTGTCTCCTGATCAATTTCCCCTTGCTCATTTTTCAGTTTATTTATGTTTGGTTCCTCCATTCAGATGATTTTTTCCACCGCTTTAGAGGTCTACTGGGTTGTCTGGTATGTCTGCCATGATTATTTTTGGAAAACTCACCAGACCTCATGTGAATGCTGCCAATAATATCTAGTGCATAAGGTCCTTAACTTCCAACCTTTCTGTGATGAAGCGACCATGATAATTTTCTATACTTTCTCCATTTTGATGCGCAATATTCCTAAGACCCGCGATTGTTTTGGTGAACCTTTTATTTGGGTAGAATTTTTCCATGAATTGATCCACAAACTGGTCTCATCTTCATATACTTTATTTGGATAAACTATCATACCAAATTATTACAGTACTAAAAAGGAAAAATGTAAAATCATTGCATACCAATTGGATGGGTACATTGCAAAATTCATACTGGTTATGCAAGTGTGCAAGAACTCCTTAGGGTCAGTCATCCCATCGTAGGATTTGATTTGAGTTGGTAACTTGAACCATTTGGCATCACAAAGTTTTGCAGGTTCTCTGATAGTAGGGAGTGTTCTTATTCATCTTAGACATTATATTCCATGTCTTCCCGCTGTTTTTCCTTGTTGTTGTTTGAATTTTCCTCTCCTCTTGTCTCTGGTTTTCTTTACCTTTATCTTATTGTTCCCTGGTAGAAATAATGAATTCCTTGAAAAAATGATCTCAGTTAGCTTCTAAGAAGGCCACAAAGGCTTACTTCTCCTTGTCTCCAAGTGGGGTTGGGGGGAGTCTTCTTCCTCTCTTGAATCTTAGGTGTTTTTAGTTTCTATCAGGGGGGTGTTTTTGGTGGAGGCGATGATGGAGGTGGTACAGATTCCATTGCTTCGTTCTGCCGACTTGCCTGAATCCTAGTCACCATGATCCAGGAAGAACAACTGATCCAATTTATTGGTCCCTACAGACGTTGCCGGTGATGTGGTATTAACTCATGTGACGACGGTAACAGTTTCGTCTGGAATGAATGTCTTGTAAGTTTCCTCGGATAGAATCCGGGGAAAAGTCTCTGATGCTTAAGTTAGTATTTATCAATATGCGAATATATTTTTAGACTGTTACTTACCTTGGTTTTTCCATTGTGTTTACATTATAGGGTCTGCTTCCTTATTTCTGGTGGTTCGTGCCCACATTCAGCATCCATAATGATGTTGACTTATCAGCTCTAATGGGCCACGATTCCTAGATCATGTTTGTTGCAATGTGTTAATGAAACTATGACTCTGGGGTGATTACTCATTTTCTTTTGCTAGGTTATCCCCTTAGTTCACTAGTCGTCTACCTTCAGCTATACATCTTAACAGTGTGCCAACTTCTCTTATACCAAATCCCTTTGCATGTCCTGAACACAAGCCGTGTGTTCCTAGTCTGTCATTTCCACCTTGGTTGGGACCCGAGAGAACTAATCGCGCTTTCACTGGGCTTTCTCCATTCCTTCCCACATTGAGGTTAGTCTTGTAGCTACCTCTTACACTTGGAATCGGTTTAAATTTATTTCTCACCTTGAAATAATTTTCACCCCCACTACTACCCGCCTTTGCAACTATAGTACCATTCATCTCCATATCAAGTCTCTCCGATCCTCCACCTTCAAAGTTCTCAAGACTCTCAACGAATGCCACTGTTGGTTTATACTCAATACAATGAGCTCTCCTAGATCGAGTCTATACAAAGACTTTTATCCTTGATTGAATTCATTGAATTTATACTTCTCTCTATATATATTAAGTAAAGTAAAGCATGCAAGGTCGGAAACTAGACACATTTCCCCTCATAATGCATGTTGATGTGCAGCTTTATGCATGCGTTAGCTGGTGCATTTGACACATTTATTATCATATTTTGTTTGGCTGATTGCTAGTTTTAGTTAGGTTTACATGACAAAGGGTTTAGACAGCCATATTTAATTTTCTTGTCTAAATATCGAGTTTTGTAGACTTAATGTGAGCTAATGAACACTTTGTATTCACGAAAACCTAGATCTTCCCTTTTAATCTCATTAGTAGGCTACTCGTGAGTACTTTTTTTCATCATCTTTTTGTAGAAGACCATCCGCGAGGGTGGTAGAAGATATTTGAATGCCATTAGTGAGGATGGTAGAATATATCAAAGGCCATTTGCAAGGATGGTAGTAGATTGAAGGCTGCGAACTCCAAAGTGTGGTAGTAGATGAAATTAAGCCCTGAAAAGGAATATTCTAAGTTCATGAAGGCCAAGGAAGTAGAGGAGGAAGTGTTGTCTGAGATTGTTCGGAGTTCTAGGAATGATCCGAGAAGAATCAACCCTTGAGGGTGGCACGATTAGATTCATCTTCTCAAGTAATATAAAATCAACTATAATAACTGTCAAATTAGATCATTTGTTCTTCCATTGTGGAGTAAAAAAGTCAGTCGGCCGAACCAGCCAGGGCTTACACAAGGCTAGCCCAACCGACACGAAGGAAGGGTAGCGCGAACCGTGCCAGTGCTCAGCTTGGATTGTGCCAAGAAACATGAGCCATTCCAAGGGCCTCTTGCATGGACCGTGCTGAGCCCTGTTGTCAGTGTCTCGTGTTTTCGTTCCACTCCAAAATTTGTCTAAGTATGGGCACAGACAGTTCCGTTTCGCATGGTCCGCATCGTTTCAAGTCACTAATACAATGACCAGCCCACAGGTTGTGAAGAAGGACATGCCCCATGCCACGATACTAAGAAAAATAAGGGTTCCAGTCGACGATCCATGCCAAACGACACAATATGTGCACTCAAAAGATAAAAAATGGAGTTCCAGTCGGTGGTCCATACTAGGTAACATGAGTCGTTCCAGCACGAGTCACATAGCCCATGCTAGATTGAACTGGCCGCGCCAACACGAGGCTATGGGCCATGCCACACTTGATTGCCCATGCCAAAACAAAGGGGCCTCGGCTGGCACAAACCGTGCTAGATACCACTTACCGTGCCGTTTGTGGATGCTAGGGTATTTGGCCTTGTTTGTCCTTTTTAAAGGCGTAATTACCTACTCCCATATATATGGACTATTTTCTACCAGGCTTTAAGTTTATGCCCACTTTTCATCTTTACGAGTATATTAGAGAGAGAAAATATTCTTCCTTCTCTCTAACTTATTTTCTTTGCCCAAAAGTGTTGAATCCAAATACTTGGGTTCAATGCTTAGGGAGTAGGTAATTAACTTGGGGATTATATTTTTATTCATGTATTAATGTCAACTTTGTGATATTTCTTAGATTAACCTATTTCTATGGTATTTGTGATATTATGTTGGCTTGTTCTTAATTTTCTTGTGAATTACATGATTTTCACACTTAGTTACCACAGACAAAAGTCTACTTTCATATTGTTGCAATATTTATACCCCTCGGGAGGGAAACCTAGAGCGCTTGGGGGTAACGATGAGTCCGAATCCATGTGGGTGTGTGCACATAGGTTGTCGTTGTTAATGTTACGATCGACCATGCACTAGTAAGCCGATGAGTTGGTCCGAAGGCTAGCGGGTAGAGATAGATAGAGTAGCAAACTAGGGTTTCCTTTGCAACCCTAGAGCCATCAATAAGGTGCTTTACCGCCTTTACCTTTTTAGGCCAATGTAGAAGCATTCATGGTGTAATTCCCTGGATGTAATCGCAAGGTGGAGATTTAGATTTGCATGGCAGGCAGGTTCAGCGTTGCACTCCTCTAATTACAGAGGCGGTGCCGATGAAAGATTTCTTGTGCACCCTATGTAATAGGTATTGGGAAGTGTTGAATATCTACCACACCACGTGTCATAAACACTAGAATAGGCTTAAAGTTTCACGTGATGAAATCAATGATAGAAATGACATTAATCAGGTTACACAAATAATAACCTAAGTAGTAGTTTATATAGTTTATCCTTGTGATCATTTGCATGCTAGTAGTTTTAGTTATAAAACCCCCTAATGCTTGTTTTACCGACACTGATTGTTCCTAACATGTGGTCGGATTGAAGACCCAATCATGGTTATGTATAGTGGATTTTTAGATTCCTTACATCTTTATGGATGTCCCCCGGTACTTGCCAATATCTACCAATCTTAGCAGTGTAGCAGTAGGAACGGGAGCAGCATTAAAATTTCTATCTTTATTCCCTAACAGTCCTCCTCTCTTTTATTAGTAGATCTCTCGAGGTTCATTGATTTAGCGACACTAGGAGGGAGCGGGTCAAAGTTTGGCGCCATTGCCGGGGATGTTAGTTTAAAGGTCTAGTAGTTAACTTGTATAACGTGTTAGTTGAGTAGTTACTGTTGTATTTATTTTTGTTTATTTTTGTTGGTTTTTGCTATTGAGATTTCTTGCTAGTTTCTAGTTACTTTTAACCCTTTTTGCTAGTATTGTGCTTAGTTGGATGCTATTTTTTTCCCGGTTTATGGTACACACCCGTACCACGAACATGGGAGTTTTACATCATCCAGCAGAATGCACAGGTAGTAGGCACTGTAGGACGAGGAGATCTATGCCGGAAGTTCCACAAGAACCAATTTCGGTAGTTGTAGAGAGCAAATAAATGACGAAGGATAACCGCAATTTGAGGGAGTTGATAGCTCCAAATTTGGAGAATCAGCCCCAAATTTGGAGAATCATCCCCTTTGCATCATCTTCCCACCCTTGCTACCCAATGTGACGTGTGAACTCAAGTGCAGTATGATCCATTGTTTGCTGACGTTTCATGGAATGGCCGATGAAGATCCGAATAAGCATCTTTTGGAATTTCTCCTAGTTTGTAATAACGTGAAGCCGGTGGGAGTATCGGAGGAAGATTACAATTTGAGGGCATTTCCTTTCTCACTTCGGGATTCGACCAAAGATTGGTTGTACTATCTCTCCCTCTAGTTGCATCACCTATTGGATTGATATGAAGCGTAAATTTATCAAGAAATACTTCCCAGCTTCAAAGTCTGCGGGGTTGAAGAAACAGCTCTCCTGTATCTCTATGTTCCCTAATGAGTCCCTTTATGAGTATTGAGAACGGTTCAGGAGGTTATTGGAAAGATTTCCATATAATTCGTTCAAGGAGGAAGACTTGGTGTACTATTTCCTTGATGTGTTGTGCAATGATGACATGCGTATAGTGAACGCCGCTTACAATGGTTCAATCGCCAACAAGAGGCCAACGGAGGCAATAATGCTCTTCAAAGAGATGGAAATGGTACAAGGCATTTTGGTACAAGATCTAGAGGGAAAACCATGGACGAACCATCCCATTCTCCCAAGTTAGAGAAGAAAGTTCAAGATCTTGCTTCCATGATGACAAAGTTTATGAAATGGAGGGTTCAACAAGCGGAAGTATGCGTCATTTGCAACCTTGATCATCACACGGATATTTTCCAATAAGTGGTGGAAGATTAAGAGGAAGTTAAGGCGTTGGATTTCAAAAATGGAGGAAATAGCCCAAAATTTGGTAAAGGACAACAATAAGGGTTTCGTGGGAACCAATGAGGTGAAAGGTAAGACCTCTACGTGAACAACTTCAACCCAAGGTACCGCGATCACCCCAACTTTCATTGATGCAAAGAAAACCAAATGCAAGGGTACAACCGAGGCAGACAAGCTCCACCTCAACCCTGTCCGAAGGGAGAAGGTCTTTCCAACAACAACTCCTCACTCTACATGTTAGATTGAGAAGAGATCATTGAAACAATATTACAATTGGCTAAGAAGCATGACGTCTTCGTGGAGCACACAAGGAGCGAGATTGAAGACCTCAGGATTAGGGAATTTGAAAGCATAAAAATTCTTGAGATTCAAGTCAGACAACATGCCACCTCAGTAAGCCGAATTGATGCCAAAGAGTCTGGAAAGATTCCTTCCCAATGGAGATCAATCCAAGGAATGTGAGCACTTTGAAGCTAAGAAGCGGGAAAGAGGTGCGTGAGCCCGAGAAGATCTTATAAGAGGACGACTTGATCATGGAGAGTAACAAACCATGTTGAAGGAGAAAGAATTGGTTGTGGAGGAATAACCCGTGAAGAAACTTCTAACACCCTAGGTGAGGGTTAATCTCCCGCCACATTTCCTTAGTGCACTTAGGGGAAGGCCGAAGGTGTTAACCAATGATGAGCACATCTGTAAAATATTCGAGAATGTTAAGGTTAGAATTACACTCTTGGACTTAATTGAACATGTGTCTTCTCATGCTAAATTCTTGAAAGTTGCATGAACTAAAAAGTGGAACAAACCACTTAGGAATTTAGGAAAATTGAAAGTAAGGAGAGTTGCTACTCTTAAATCGCATAAATTAGCCTAAGAAATGTGTTCACTTAAGCATGTTTTCAATTACTATTTCTTTAGGTGGTAAATTGGTGAAAAATGCTATGATTGATATAGGAGCCTCTATTAATGTCACCCCTTCTTGCATTTATGAGAACCTAGAAATAGGTGAACTTAAAGAAACTAGGGTAATTGTCCAAATGACCGATCACTCCCAAGCTACTCCCCGAGGTCTAGTAAAGGATGTAATGGTCTGAGTGGGAAACTTGGTGTTTCCGGCGGATTTCTATGTCCTTGATGTAGCAAATGATTGTGGTGCACCATCAATTTTTTTGGGGAGAACTTTTCTTAAAATATCAAGGACTAAGATTGATGTTGATTCCAAAACATTAACCTTAGAAAATGACATGGATAGGGTAGGCTTTGAAGTTTCCAAATCTAAGCATGATTCGCCTAATTCCTCTCTTGTGTGTAAAGGCATAACCTTACATGAATAACTTGCTCAATGTGAGAAATATTGCATGATTGAAAATGTTAAATGCCTAAATACGATTCTTGAAGATGAGAAGGTGTTACCTGATATAGAAACCTTGCATGCTCTATCTTGTATGAATGAACTTTGTAATGATACACTTGTTGATGAACATGTATCTTATAGTGTGATTCTAGATGCTTTGCCTCCGATATTTCACACTTACTTGCAGCGGAAAAAGAAGCGGGTTAAGGAATTAACCACTCCTTCCTAAACCCCTTCCTATTCCCATAATAAACAAGAATGTATCTATGATTGAAAAAAATGGACATGTTTAGTATGTTTCACCAAAGGTTAAGGGTAAGCTTAAGGTAATGTGAAGACCCGTCCACAAGGACGTAGTTGTTGGTGGTGTCAAGGATGGTGATTCCACTGACCCATCAACCCATTCTAGTTAGTTTTTCAAAATGCATGAAATAATAAGTCTTGAGCACGACAATAAAAATACAGTGCTTTATATTACTGGTTTTTTAAAACATTCTTGTGAAATTTTGAGAGTGTATTAATATTTGGTGGTATTTTTCAGGAAAATTTAGTAATCAATTTCTTTTGGAATAGTACTACTCTTGGTTTTTAGTGTTTTTGGATGAAAGTATGCCATGAAATATTTTGGAAGGGAACAAGGCAGAAGTGCCTCGTGCCAGGCAGCCTAGAACGGCCCATCCCAAGCAACACGAGCCGTTGAAAACCTAATAGTACAAGGATAACAAATAAAACATAAAGGCAACGAACACACATCTGCATGAGGCCGACACGAGGCTGGTACACGCCAGCACGAAACTTCATGAGGTGACACAGATGCCACGTGTTGGTATGGATCATACCGATGGATCCGTGCTGCCTACCCTTCCATCCAAATCAAAACCCATCCTAAAACCTATAACCCCCCTCCCCGTGCCAGCCTTCCTCACTTCATCACTATCTCTTTTCTTCCTCTCAACCTAGCACACACCCCAACTCATACTCTTTTGGCCATAACTTCCCCAATTTTCATCTGATTCACCCCCATTTGGTACCAAAATATTCGTATTTCCTACCCCTATCCATCCCAATAATATTTAGTCTTAGAAAATTCACAGTTTTTCCCCAAAAATTCAAAGACCATTTCGGCCATGGATTGAGTTTCCTCATAAACAAAATTCAATTTTGTCCATTCTGAGTGTTGGAGTTGTTTTGATTTGATCTAGGAGGGATTCTGCACATTCATCGAGCAAAAATTTCACCACATTCTCCATTTGAGGTATTTGGCCGAGTTTTCTTGAATATTTGGATAAGTTTGAATTTTGAATTTTCGTGGTTGGTTATTTGCATGTTTGAAGTCTTGAGTAGTTAGTGTGTTTGATAGAGTTATTTTTGGAGACATTATATAGTGTGGGGGTATTTGGTGGAAGATTTACTATATTTTGTCTGTCGTTAGTTGCTATATTCTCTGTATTCATCATGTATCGTAGACAGAGAGGGGAGCCTAGTGTACCCACCAAAGTACAAAAGGAAAAGTGGAGCTTCTTGGTAGGGCACCCTATTCAAGAGAAGATGTTCGTAGACGAAGAGACCCTTAAGGATCTCAAGCTCTACAAACTCTTCATAGTCCTACTAAGGAGGATTGGTATAAAGAAATTCACTTCAGTGGAAGCCTTCACCTATACTACGTATAACCTAGAATTTCTGTCTAATTTCAGAAAAGAGAAAAATAGATAAATGGTTAAATTTGTGAGATTTCACTTGGGGGATGTGTCCTGTGGCCTGACCTATGCTCAGCTGGTGGACATATTTAAATGGAATCTATTGAGAGGTGTGAAGGGATACAATGAGTCAAGTGCATGTTTTGAGTTGTATGCATTCTGGGCCACCATCACCCGACAGCTGCGAGGGAAGGAGAGCAAGAACAGTTAAATAGTGCACCCGACACTCAGGTATGTGGCCAGGCTATTGAGTGTGGTGGTTAGTTGTCACGAAAAGATCACCACTGCCACTGGGAAGTACCGTAGGAAGTTTTGGTCAATCTACACGGGGAGGGCTTTCCCTGATCTTTTGGATGACTTTATTAATCTCTACATCGACCTATTCACAACCCGTTCCGGGAAGATAGAAATTGGCGATATGATCTCGCGTTTGTTTTACCACTTCACCTTCCGGTAAGTGAGGATATGAGGGCGAACCCACAATTGCCTTTTACACTCACTTGACCAGCCATGAACGAAGCGAGGTTCATACTGGAGGAGGATGAGGTTTTCTTTTGGATGTACATGGGCAAGAAGTTCATGAGATTGCCCCAGCGTGCGAGGACCGCTTTGAGCAAGAAGTTCAAGATGCATGATCTCATCATCGAACCGGATACTGATTCACAGGTGATTTTGGGAGAGTACTACCCAGGAGATGATGATAACATATAGTAGGAAGATGATCCGGGGCAGGTCCCAGTTTATCCCATACAGTTCTTCCCTAATGAGCATTACCCTGTCTAGCCACAACCAGCATTCCCCCAGGTTATGCCACCGCCTCATTTGGAGCAACCCGTAGCCCCACCTCTTTCGTTCGATCAGGTATTTAGAGTACTACCCCCTTATCAAGGGTCTTTTATCATTCATGAGGAGCCATATCATTCCGCAGGGCATGGTGCTAGTAGCTCTCACTTGCAAAACATCTCCTCCCACTATGATGACTTTGCACAGTCTAGCAGACGTGGGCCCCCAACTAACGAAAGCCTTGAGCCCTACAGACACAATGTTTTAGGTCATTCTCTAAAGTTGGAGTACTATTGGCTTCACCCCCCAGTTCAGCCCCTTCCGGAAACATGAGTCACCAGGTTATGAGTTAGCTTTCTCTTACTCTATGTGGACTCATCAGCCGGGGGCCGGACTGTGTATAGTCTTTGGGGAACTCTATTTTTGGGGTTAGGTATGATGTTCACAGGCTTGCCGGAGATATTTAATATGGTTGATAGTCAGCTGTACCACCTTAAGGAGAATATAGGGAACTTGTAGAATGGCATCAGGGAGATTAATGAGAGGCTGAGGACATCGGGCATCAGAGAAGGCTACTACCATCCAGATCCAAGTGGGTAGGGGTATAAAGCCAGACACCAGAAACAACATTGAGCATCTCTTGGTGTTTCCAAATTTTCCCCTTACCTTGGTTATAAGCATTTGGGATAATGCATAAACAAAGTGTGGGGGAGGAATTGGAACACTTCTATGGTAGCATCTTCTATGCTTATGTATTAGCTTATGATGATCCTTTGGATAGCTGCTTTTCCTTATTTTTGGTACTTTCCCTCATTTGGATGTTTTAACTTGTAGTTGTTTCTTTTTGGGTGTGATTGCACCTTTTTGTAGTTTTTCTTTGGGGATGTGTTTTGGTGGTGTAATTTTTGTTTTCTATGATCTTTTGTAGTATGAAGCCCAACTTGATATTATTTTATGTTGCAATTTTTCTAATTTTTTTTTTGAAAAAATGAAAAGATATATACCCGGATAAGTTGGAAACCCAAAAGGGAAACTTAGGCAAAAATGGGAAGGAAGCCCAGATGGGTCGAAAGGATTAAGTAAAAAATGAAATTAGGTAAAAATGAGAGGCCGTGTGGAAAAAGGTGAGATGGTGAGCTCAACATGTGTGAATGCTAGGATGAATCCCAAAAGAGCTCCTAGGAAAAATGAGAGAAATTGAGATAAAACCAAAACTGAGTTGAGGATCATTCGGTGTTTTCCTTGGTTGTAGATAAGTTGAGAATCTCGAGTTATCCTTAGTTACAACCAATTGGAGGATCTTTTGGATTATCCTTGGTGATTTTTTCGGCAACTACTCTTAGATTGGTTTTGGCAGACTATTTGGTAGAGTAAGCTAGTTCAACACTTATCATTTGTTCTTATCTTTTTCTTCAAAATATTTTGGGTGGTTAGGTTACTTTAGCATCTTTGAGGAGTGTGAGAGTTGGGGGAATTAGGGTAGCTTTGGAATAAGTTAATGTATTAGCACACTACATTTCACTTAGATCTTTTCTCATTTTGTTTTCTCGAGGACGGGTAAAGGTTTAAGTGTGGGGGGGGGGGTTGATGTGAATCTTTTTGAATGTGTTAGATAATGCATTTGAAAAATTTATTATCATCTTTTGTTTGGTTGATTTCCAGCTTGGTTAGGTTTACACGACAAAGGGTTTAGACAACCATTTTTGGCTTTCTTGTCTAAATCCCAAGTTTTGTATATTTAATTGAAGCTAATGGACACTTTGTATTCATGGGCACCTAGATCTTACTTTTTGGTCTTATTAGTAGGTTTCTCGTGAGTACTTTTTCATCATCCTTTTGTAGAAAGACATTCGCAAGGGTGTTAGAAGATATTTGAATGTCATTCGCAAGGATGGTAGAAGATATCAAAAGCCATTCACAAGGATAGTAGTAGATTGATGGCCATGGACTCCAAAGTGTGGTGGTGGATAGAATTAAGCCAAGAAAAAGTGGATTAAGAGTTCAAGAAGGCCAAGGAAGGAGCAAGGAAGTGTTTTCTGATATTGCACGGAGTTTTGGGAATGATCCTAGAAGAATCAAACCTTAAAGCTAGCACCATTGGATTTTTCTTCTTGAGAACTATAAAATCAACTATAAGAACTCTCAAATCAGATTAGTGGTTCTTCCGTAGAGAAGCAAACAAGTCAGTTGACCAAGTCAGCCAACACCAGCCCAACTAACACGAAGGCAGGCTAGCACGGACCATGTGTCACGGGTCACTCTCTCAAGCAGTTAACTGTCTGGCCTAGCCATGCTAGAGTGTCATAACTACTGCCTAGTTTCCATGCACTTCGCACTCAGCGAGTCACCAAGCCTTTAGAAAGGCATGACCAAGTACGCAACAGAAATACATGAGTTTAATAAGGAGCAAGGCTTCACAACAAACAATAAGAAAGAAATACAAGGCCTGACAAGTGGGGAGTAAATGCTTGTTTACAACATATTGCCAAAAGGTAACCGGATGTGGTTAGCTCAGTACTCCACATATATGGTCTACGAAAGTAATTACGAGTACCAGGTACAAGAAAAAAATGGAGGAAAACCAATATAAGGGCAAGTAGATCTGGACTTCCTAGAACTAACCAAGTTAAGCTAATAGCTAACTATTACAAGAAAAAGATAAGACTTCTGGTACAAGGATATTGAGACATGTCTTCTCAGGCCATGACTCAACACTTTGTGTGCTATCCTGGAAGGTAACCGGACACTGCACTTTTAGGTGTTGGGCACGAATGACTCTAGCATTGTACACAGCGCATGGAAGGCGAAGAAGGGGATATTACAGGATGTGAGCGGCTAGACGGGCGACAGTGGATTACCTAGAAGCATGTCTATTGCATTTTAGGGAGACCAATTCGCAGCCATGCGTTGAGCGCGTGAGATCGCAACATGATTGTGGCTTGCATACATGGGATTGCATTCAGGCTGGGTGATAAGTCCAACCCCGTAAAATTCTCCCCCACTCAATTCGGAGAACATCCTGGAGCCATCATTTCTGCAAGGTGCTTGGCTACCCACACTTTTCTTGTACACATCTGCCTTAAGAGAGGGTTGATTCATTTGCTGGCACTAGTGTACTTTGATGTAACCGTGGTCCTCAAAATATTTTTAGTTCATTTTTGAGTTGGCTTGATTTTATAGCACCCACTCCTTAATCGATGACCGGAGGAATGTCCAACTATGGATGCTGTCCGATACGTATAATCATTCGTTCATGTGTTTTCCTTCTGCCTTATGGAACAACAAGGGGTTGCTGATGTGAATGATGAATCGTCTTTCCCCACCAAGCTTTCCAAGATTTAGCTTGTTTGAACGAATCAAAATAGGAAGTTTGATGGGGGCGTTCCAACCGGCAGATACATCTTTGGAATCCAGATCTTCTTGGCAGCCGACAAACTCTTCCTATGCTTCTTGCTTAACAAATCTTCAGCTCTCACAGCCAGGGAGCAACCACAACATGCACAATCTTATGACTTACTTCAAAAAGCTCCTCGGATCCATCGGGCAAACTCATAACTGGTGTAGACCCTTCTAACCCTTCATTTTTATTCTCCCCAACGGGATTCGCTGAACCACGGTCATCATCTTGTCTTATATACTGGAAAAGCTGCAAAGCAGAGTGTTTATCCCCAAGTGATATCTTTGAAATTGTTTTCACTGTGCATTGATTGATGCCTAAGACATAAAAGCAACTGCCAAATGGGTATATGACAATCCGTGCATTTCTCAGGAAATCCATGCCAAGGACTAACCTAAAGTTATCCATTTTAACGACATGAAAATTCGCCGTGGTCTCTATAATGCCAAACTTTACCAAGCATTTCCTCACAATGCCTAGCACTGGTTGGGATTCATATTAACGGCCTTCATCTTTCCCACGGATTTCTCCGACTCGATCCCCAATCTTGAAGCTTATGTTTTGGAGGCATACACATGGTTGGCTCCAGTGTCGACCATCGCTCGGATGGGTTTTCTATTCACGCGCAAGTCAATATGCATCAATGCTCTATCTTCCTATCGCATTGGTGTCACATAGATGATCTCAGGTTTGTCAATTTTTAGTGTGTCCTCTTCCGCTCTGCTTGACTGAGCTGCATCTCTTCTCTTTGCTCGCACAGCAGCAACCACACAGTCGATCTCAGGCTCCATTAACGTATTCAACCACCTTGGCTCTATGGATCTCACAATGGAATTACACCACAAATTTAATGCCCCCATGGAGCGTGGTTCTTCCTCTTCGGGCCGAGACTTTTCAGTCAACTGCTCCTGAACTACCTCGTTCAGTGCCTCCCTAATTTGTTTTGAGTCCTCAAGAAACATCACAGTTATTCTCTGCTCTGTTGGACAATCAACAAGGGCATGATTCCCTTTTCACATCCCGCACACAAGCTGCGCCTTTCCAAACTGGTCGTACTTCCACTGAGGGTTTCCCCATTCCTTCCCAAACCCAAATTGGGCCTGTAGCTACCTGTCCCGCTTGGAATGGATCTAAAGTAACTCCCCAACTTGAGAGAACTCGCACCCGTTCCCTTTACAACCTTGGAAAGACTAGAACCGTCCACCTCCCTATCAACTCTTTGCGATCCTCCTCACCCATAGTCACGAAGACTTTCGAAGGACGCCACTGCTGAGTTACAGTAAGTGCAATGAGCTCTGCTTAGCTTAAGTATAGCCCATGAATTCAATCCCAGGTTGAAGTCATGGAGTTTGTTCTCCTCCACATGGTCAGGAAAGTTGAGCATGCAAGCCTAGAAACACAACACATATTCCCTTATACTGCTGGTTAATTTGTGTCAGGGTCCTGAGTCTCGACGATGCCTGTTTTTTCACGTTGGTGGGCATGAATTGTTGCTTCACCTTGAGCTTCAAATCTTCCCATGTGTCGATAGCTAAGCGACCTTCTTTTATTTCCACGTCCTGGCTCATCACCACACTATTGCGCAACTCTCTAATTACATTGTGTCAACAATGACTTTCTCAGCTTCCAAATTCATTTCGGTCGCCTTAAATTATTGTTCTATCTCGTACAAGAAGTTAACAAATTCTTGTGCTTCACGTTCACTGCCGTATTTCTTTGGCTCAAGGACTTTCCTTCTCTACATAGCACTGAAACCACCGCCACTGCCCCCACCTTGGGACAAGATGGCCACAACTTACATGAGTACGTGCACGTCTTGCCAAGTTACTCAATGATACCTCTCATCTCACTAACTTCTGACTCGCGAGATACCAAGGCTTCTCTCAACTCAGCGATCACCTCACATTGACATGCAACCTTCGTATTGGCCACCTTGATGTCTTTATTGATAATAACAACATCCGCTTCCACATGATCCACACGATTAGCTAAATGGTTGGAGAACATTGAGAAAACTAACGAAGTTAAGCTAACATCAAACTATAACAAGAAAAAGAGAAGACTTCTGGGAGAACAAGATTGGGACATGTCTTTTCGGGATGTGATTCAACATTTAGTGTGTTGGCTTGGTAGAGGATCGAGCACTACGAGCACGGGCTTTGGGTACGAACGGCTCGGGTGTTGTGCACAGCTCTTTGTGGGCGACGAGGGGGACATCATGGGTCGCGAGCTATTGGACATGTGACACTTGATGAACCAGAGGCATGCATCATAGTTTTGAGAGACCGGTTCACAGTCACACATTGGGCGGCACGGGACCACAACACGTTTGTACCGCGCATGCGGCCATGGGGTTGCATTGAGGTTGGGTTATAAGCCCAACCCCATAACACCATGCCAACACTTAGCACAGACTGTGCCAAGAAACACGGGTCGTGCCAGAGGCCTCCAGTATGGACCCTGCCAAGCCCTGCTGCCTTTATCTCATGTCTTCATTCCATTCCAAAATTTGGCTAAGAATGGGCACATACCATTCTATTTCACACGGTCCGCATCGTTTCAAGTTCTTTTTGCCAAGACCAGCCCATGGGGTTTAAAAAAACACGTCACATGCCATGATACTGAGAAAATTAATGTTCCAGCCGATGGGCTGGGCCAAACGACACCACATGTACACTCAGAAAATAAAAAATGAAGTTCCAGTCAGTGATTTGTGTTGGGCGACACGAGCTGAGCCAGCAACAGGCACACGCCATGTGCCATACCGAGACAGCCGCACCGATAAGAGGCCACGGGCTGTGCCACACCCGACGTCCTGCATCTGCACGAAGGGGCCTCGGCTGGCACGGACCGTTCCAGACGCCACCTCCTGTGCCATTTGCGGATTCTAAGGTTTTTGGCCAATTTTTTGGCCTTTTCAAGACGCAATTCTCTACTTCTATATATGTGAACCCTTGTGTACTAGGGTTTAAGTTTATGCCCACTTTTCATCTTTAAGAGTAGGTTAGAGAAAATACTCTTCTTTCTTTCTAGCTTATTATTCTTTTGTTTAAAAGTGTTGAATACAATGAAATACTTGGGTTCAATGCTTAAGGAGTACATTATATTTGTATTCATGTATTAGTGTATATTTGTGAGATTTCTTAGATTAACCTATTTCTATGTCATTTGTGATATTATTTTGGTTTGTTCTTAATGTTCTTGTGAATTGCATGATTGTCACACTTAGTTAGCACACACCAAAGTCCACTTTCATGTTTCCGCAATATTGATACCTCCCGGGGAGGGAAACCTAGATGTGTTTGGGGTAACGATGGGTTCAGATCCACATAGGTTTCCATTTTACGATCGAACATGCACTAGTAAGCCGATGAGTTGGTCTGAAGGCTAGCGGGTAGAGATAAAAAATTAGATTACTAGGGTTAGCTTTATAACCCTAGAGCCATCGATAAGGGGGTTCACCCCCTTTGCCTTTTAGGCCAAGGGAAAAGCATTCGTGGTGTAGTACCTATGACGTAATTGCACGGGGGAGATTTAGATCTGCAAGGAAGGCAGGGTCATCGTTGCACTCCTCTAATTACGGAGACGGTACCAATGGAAGATTATGTGTGCATCCTACGTGACTCCCTCCATGCTTATTTTATTGACACTGATTGTTGCTAACACGTGGTCAGATTGACGACCCGATCATGGTTGTGTATAGTTGATTAATCAGATTCCTAACATCTCTGTGAACGATTCTAGTACTTGCAACTATTTACCAATCTTGGGAGTGTGGTAGTAGTAATGGGAGCAACACTAAATTTCTATCTTTTATCCCTAATAGTCCTCTTCTTGGTTATTAGTGGATCTCCCTAGGTTCATTGAATTAGCAATGCCGAGAAGGAGTGGGTCACATGTTTACTTCACCACCCTCAACCTTAACATGTGTGGATGTGAACTGCCACTTCACCTTTTGTTCCAATTCATCCCATGTGTCGATGGTTAGGTTACCTGCCTTCATTACCACATCTAGATAGCCTTACAACACCATTATACAACCTTCCAAGTATATTTGTGGTAATAATAACTTTCTCATATTTCAAGTTCGTCTTGATTGCCTTAAGATATTTCTCTATATCGTTCAAGAAATTATCAAGCGCTCGTGCTTCACGTGTCTGCCATATTTCTTAGGCTCAGGGACTCTCTATTTGTGCACCAAAAAAATACCCACACCCTTTACCGCCGCCTTGGGTTAAGTTTGCAACAGCTTCCATAAGTTTGTGCACATCTTTACCAAGCTGCTCCATGATGCCTCGCATCTCAGTAAAATCTGAGTCACGAGATGCCCAAGCTTCCCTCAACTCTGAAATTTCCTTCTCCTAATGGGCCACCATCACATTGTCTACTTTGATATCTCTACTGATAATGGCACCATCCGTCTCCATCCTATCTAATCGGTTATCTATGTTTTCAGACTGTTGTGCCCTACCAAGGAGAACTCTTTCAATGTTCTCCAACCGATTAGTTTTCTTCAACATAGTGATAGCTCACTTCACTATGCGCCTAAGGATTTCTTGAGCTCTGATACCAACTTTCATGGGCCACCCTTCTTGTATTTAACCGTGTGACTTAGTCGTTCCAATTTCAATGACTACAGTCTGTTTCCCATGTACATCACACTCGACAAGGTTGATTTCAACATGTTGACCTTTAGAGGGACGTGGACAAGTGTGTAGCTGAACACACGATTTTAAAGTAGGCACTACAAGACACATGACCTATTACTTCACACCTTTTACCTCAATTTTTTGGCTTAGGTCAAATAACCGAGGTAAATTTTTTTTCTACCTCGGTTATTTTATTTTGTGGAGTAAATAATATTTTTGACCTCAATTAAAAATAACTGAGGTAAATAATAGGTTTTTATCGCTATTCTATGATAACCGGGGAAAATAAATTCCCAATGAGACGTGGGAAACGTGGGAATCACCTAGCAGTTCAAGTGTATGACTAGATGAACGACTTTGAAAACATGATCAGATTGATCAAAATTATAATGACATTAAAAGTGACTTCACATGTTGGGACTAGTGATGTTGAACATGTCCATCGATCCAAAATAGCACCTAAATCCAATAAAATAAATTAAATCATGGAACGTCACAGTTTGTTCAGTAACTTATCGGTTAACTCGACATCATGGGTGCGAATGGTGTGCGAAGTCAAATTTTTTTGTCGTACCTAATAAATCAACAATGGTTAACTAATACAGCCAGCACTTGGAATGTATGATGAAAATGTTCCACCCCAGGTACAGAAAATCTAGTATGAAATATAATGATACTAAATTGGAAAGACTATTTTTTCTACCATGCAAAAAAATCCCGGAAACATCCCACAAATTTAAAGTTATCATGAAAAAGAGAAAATATCCCAATAAAATCCAAAAAAATGTCATCATACACAACAAAATAACAATCATTGCAATCAATGGGGTGGTGTGGGGTTGGGATGTCGTCTGCCGATGAACTATTTCTATCTGACTCTTCGGTGGAAGAATCAGTATCGTTGTCTCCAGACCCTTCTTCATCATGTGTCAGTCTAACGAAACCCTCGTCATCTTCAGGCACTCATCCCAAGGTCCATTGATCACACCGACAATCATAGACCTCAACTCCACAAATTCTTCCAAAATCTTTTGCATGTTACAGTTTGTGCGCTGTGTCAGGGCCTTGGTCTCGGCCACGTCATTCATGAAGATGCCCCAGGAGCTATGTTTAAGTACTGTTGGGAAAAATTAGTTAAATTAAATAACAATTATAAAATGTAAATAATGAATATTTTTGAACATCCATAAAACCTACAAACTTTCATACCCGATAGCAGGGCAGGAGTACCTGTGGTGGAAGGATCCTCTTCTCTGGGAGCTGAAGGGTTCGCCTCATTATCAGTTGGCTAAGGTATTTCCACATTTCATGTGGGGACATTGCGATCAATATATTTCCCCACCACCCAATGCCAATGCTTTGACCCGAAGTATTTCGCATCGTAGTACTTTGGCTAGATCTTCGCCTTTGTTTTTATCGGAACCTTCTTCTTCTCCAGAATGACGGTGATCACGTTGCCATAGGGAAGTGTCCGACTCTTCCTTGCAATGGCCACTTGGTGCATCTCCTGGTTGATGGTGTACCGAGGGTTTACTACATTCTTCTCCGCAATTTGGTAGTAAATGACGACCCCGTTTATCGTTCACTCCGAACGATGTCCGACTGGTATCAAAACTTGTACAATTACATTGTACATAATTCTTTCCTCGAGATTGAAGACATCAACCTTGATCCTCCTTAGTTGGATGAGCCCGTTCCTCACTTTAATTTTGAAGTATTTCTCCACCATTCGGTTGGGGTCAAGTTCCCCGAATCGGTCATCCTCGGGGACCGGTGGAGGCCAATTGCCCCAGCAGTACAGCTGTAGAGGCTCAACTCCAGGAGATCTTCAGCACTGACTATGTACCCAATCACTTAATTTATGAGCTCCATTGTCATCTTCACGTGCACCCTATTCACTCTTGTAGTATAAATGTCTGTAGAAAGTTGAGTGAAATTGGCGAAGAACTCCTTGACCTCAGTATCAGACGTCGCTTTTCCAGAAGTTTGAACGGTTTGAGGAAAACGTAGAGGTGTAGTTGAGGAACATCCTCGAGCTTCATCACCTTGACCTCCATTATCCTGCTGCCCAAAATATTTTCGAAATGCTTTCGTGCCTCCTTATTTACGAAGCATATGTTGTCCCACGTTGGCGGTGGAGGGGTGGGCTTTGTCTTCATCTTTTTGGTGCGCGATGGACTTACTTCCGGGGTGTTTACCCTAAACTTCTTGGCTTCCTACTTCAGTTGAGCCATCTATGGAAAACGTGAACTTGGGAAAAAATTTCAACATGGAGGAACCTAACTCATGCATATGTAAAGCCTGATGTCGCATATTTGTCGGCAAAGCCGATAAGTTCCATGAGAATATGCATATTCATGTGTTTGGATTTGTGCCATCGCTAATAACACATCGACTATTAGTGTGACTGGGATACGAATGGACCTAAAAACCTAACACCTGAACTTACATCAACATAAAAAAATGAACAAGTAAAAGGCCATTAACAAGTAGCAAGAATGAGTCCCACAACAGTTACCTAAATCGTAGCCTTAGCAATATTTTATGAACAAGTCCCAAACCAAGTTAAATAAACCCAAAATCTAAAAACACAGTAGCTCATGCAATTGTGAATATTGTAAAATCATGAAATGGGGCACTGACAGAGTCTGTCAAAGCAAAAAAAGAGCACTATCAAATGTAGGGGAAAAACTTACATTGGTTCACCTTTATTGCTACTCATAGTTTGCAAATGCGAAATGGTTGGTCGTTGGGAAGATTTTAAACCCTGTGGTGGAACGCAGTCATTTTATTAAACGTGCAACTTCGTAGGCAATTTTGCAATGAAAGGTAGAAAGAGCAATCTTAGTGCGACATCGCAATGCGCATATTTGGCCCACACATATGCTTTGGGCGTGGACCCAAACATATACTTTGGGCATGGGCCCAGATGGATCCTAATCAGCAAGAGTCAACGTCGCAACTAATTCGATTGATACGACACAAGATAAAAAATTATGCATTGCGCTTATGACCATGAGTGGGCCAAAATAGACAAAAGGGCAAGACAAACAACACCATAATGTTGAATTGTGGGCTAATTAGTGCGTTGTCTAGAGGAAATTTCAAACAATTTCATAATATTATATGATGTTCAACCATAATAACTTATGGAATTTTATGTCGACTATGAAAATTTTCATTATCAATAAAACAGTTATTGTTTTGCCCTTGTTTTTTGTGGATATTTAGATCGAACATTTATAATGCTCATGTTGTTTATGGCTTATTAAATCCATGGAATATACTCATGTTTTTAAATATATGCTGAATCTTTTCTGGGTTTGGTGAACGATCTAGTTGTGCGGTTAACAGGCCGACTCTGGAGATGAAATGAAAGAAATTGAATATAGAGATTATGAAACGGCTGGAAGATAATTATAGATCCCTCCAATATTTTGATTCTGATTTTTGTTCCGGCTGGTGTCTACTACCGATTTTATTATTGAAATGGCCTTTCAAGAATTATTATTGTTTCATATTACGTACTTTGCATACGGTGTATAAAAATATTATAATAAAACGTGATTGGAAAGATTATAGATTGAACGTTAAATGTATGAAAACTGAAATTATTCCAAATTCGACTAAAATAATTTTAAACAGTTGGTCAGAATTGTGCTGGAAAACTAAAAATGACGGTGAAGAAAGGTGACATAAAAAACAATGGGCCCAACACTATTTACCACCTTGAATAACAGTGTGTCCCCAATCTCATGTTACTCTTCTATAAGAAATTGAGTAAACCCCTTCGAGGTGAGGGTCGTCAACATCCGGTTGCCTAAGTAGTGCATGTCATACTCTCTCCTGTTGCACCGAAGGACAACCGGCTCCTTGTACGACGGTATTACCTCTGAAATGTGGGCTGGGACGTACAAATTTATAAATTGAAAATAAAATTTAGTAATTATGAAAATAACACACACACACAAATATATATATATATATATATATATATAAAGTTAACTGAGAATGAAATACATGTGTGGGTAGGACCTACCAAAATTGGTACCCCCAAAATTTGTCTTCGTGAGAGTTTGGACAAAGTTGAATGGATGGACCTCCCTGTTATTGTTCTGAAGGCGACGATCATCATCCAAATCAGTATGGATCTGTATTGATCAATGAATTTTTTTAATAAACTAATTAAAAAATACATAAGAAACTAATAGTAATTTAAATTCTAACAAGAAATCGCTCATCTCAATTGGGGCACATCTGCTTGAACCGGCATTATTGACCTTTATTCTTGAAATTTGATTATAAATTTGCTTGGTTAATTTTTTTAGGCAAGGCGTCACACGTTACTGTCGTACCATAATTTGACTAGGCCGAAATGTGTGTGCGATGTCGCTAACTAGTCGGGCAAAAAAATTGGTTATGCGTGAATAGTGTGACGTTGTATTCAAGTAGGGTTAGGAGAACAAAGGAATGAACGACGTTGGTTCACAACTGCTCCCAACGAAGAAGGAACGATAAGTCTGTGACGTCGTATGTAACGGTTAAAGAAACATTATCAAAAGCTAAAAACCCAAACAAACAAAAGTTTCCACAAAAACATAGTGCCGGTTGACTAGGAAGAGCTTACAAAACAAAATTCCTAAAAGCTAGAGCCAGAATCCGTTCGAATTTCAATTCAAAAAACTAAGAACATATTAATACACCATAAACATATCAAATTGGATGACGAATAGAAAAATTTAGTACTCTAAGGAATCTAGGAAGCATACATTCGATTTGATCTTTTAAGGGACTACTGAAATTTGAGAAAAAAATGATTGTTTGAAGGGATTTATGGGGTGGGCTCTGTATATATATAGTTGTTACAAAAAGTTTTGAATTCCACCCTGGTAAAGAAATGTCGCAGAGCAGTCGACCAAACCGACATTGTTCGGACATTGTAGTGAACTTTCTTTATCTATTTTTGGGTCTAACCTTTTCAGGCCACTAGATTAGTAACGCACCCATGTTTGGCTAACAACATATGCGATGTCGCAGGTTTCTCGTGGTAAGGGACAACCTACCGACATATGAACGACGTCGGTTTGGCTGGAAGTAGGCCTTACCATTTAACCCTACTAGCATAGAATCGCATGAAATTTCTTATTCTTGGTTTTCAAAGAAATAAAAACATAATATAATTACGTCTATCAAAATATTTAAAGCGGTAGTACAAGGGTTAGGGTAAATTTTAGAACATTACTTACAAGTATTCAAGGCATCAACTTTGGATGTCAAAGTTTTGTTTTAGGGCCAATTTTATTCCGATTCGTGAATGCCAATGTCCATTTATAATATTGCACTTAGGTCCCCCCGACAGAGTGAGAGTACTTGCAATGTAAAACTAGAGATACACCAAACTAATTTAATAATTCATGAGTACTATTTGGCCGTGGACGGATATAACGGGGTAATCGTCCGTAATTTTTGTTAATATTTCATAAATACCCTTACCATAAGCGTTGTGAGAACGTTTCATTCCCACCACATCGGATTTTTATGAAAATTTCAATTCATGGTTTTGAAGCAATAAAAGTTAATAGAAATTACGTCCATCAATTTTTTTAAAGCCATAGTGCAAAGCATATAGTTAATTGTAGAAGATTACTTCGAGTATACAAGGCGTCGTTCAGAATAACTTGTGCAAAGTATATGTGGATTAAAACCAGCTTGTTTATAATCCTTGGTAAGTATTAGTTGAACTTAGGGTGTTAAAGTTTTTTTTGGGTCTATCGTGATCTGTTTAGGGAATGCCAGTGTACATTTATAATTTGCACCTAGATCCCTCCGATAGAGTAGGAAAACTTGAAATGTAAAACTACGGTGAACTTTTTGTTATTCACATTTTCAAGACAGTGGTGTTCCCATTTGTGCATAAACAGGATGTGTTTTAGGGCCACAATCTTAATAGAGATTATTTTACGATAATTTTCCAAAGTAAATTTTATTATAAAGCATATGTGTGATGTCGGTATTTTTTCATACAAAACAAATCCAAAAGCGACAAATATGTGATGTCGTGCGAATTGAATTTTCCGACAGGAAGAAAAAATTAAGGCAAAAAATTTGAACAAAAAATTCCCCCATTAATTTTTCACTTAAATAACATTAGCAATAATACGCATTTCACATCAATCCCCCTCCAAATCCAACAATATACCATCCTTTCAATTTAACGCAAACACAACCAATAAAGAACTTACTCTAAAACTTCAACAAGCATACGAGAATAGAGCATTATCGGGTTCAAATTATTTGAGGTAGATCTACATCCATTTCCTGTTCATTTCCAATCTATATTACCATATACCTTCTACATGTTTTTTTATTTCTCACAAAGTATGATGATTGTGTAACATTTTGTATGGTGTACATTTTTCATGTTTTCTATATAGTGGAATGCTTGAAAAGTGTGATAAAAAAGGCTTAGATTAGGGCTGATTGTGGATAATATCCATAGATTCGTATGAACACAGGTTGAATGTTCGATGCCGGTCATAGGTGATCGTCACATATGATATGTGACCGAACAATGTGCGAATTTGCCTATTTTATAAAATAATTTCATAGAAGTTGATTATCTGGCATCCCTTTATTGTCAGTATTTGCGACATCGTTCAAACTGCATGCGATGTCACTTGTAGTGCGACCATGTACCTTTAACTTTTTATGATTAATGTCATCTAAGTATGACTATATAATGGGATTTCCAAATTCTAAAATCAACTTTGTTTCATGTGTGTTCTTTTTAGTAGGACAGAGAGTTATCGATGGACTTCCAGCATGCAATGTGGAAAATGTAGGTTCACTACATTAATTTATGTTTCCATTTCATATCAGCCTCATGTATTTTTATTATACTCTAACATGTATTTACCATCATTATTCTACTTCTGTTTGTACCTTACATTCTCATTTTTTCCGACATCAGTTCCACAATAATTGATTATCGTCTAATTTGTAAACATTTCACGAATTGTGGAACATTAGGTAACATGTAACGGATGTCGACGAATAAATTATTGTGTGATTTAAAATTAAATCAAATATTAGGTAACATGTAAAAAATATTGGTGCAATAAAATATTATATTTTATAATATTGTACAAGAACCGATGTCTCCGAGACTAATCCGCAAAGTCGCACCAACTGGTGGAGCGATGAAACCAAACTGACGTCGCACAGACCGGTGGCTTTTTTTGCGATCGCCCAAAACAAAACTTTGCCGTATTAAACCGCCTTCCACCTCAACATGCACGACGGTGCTGGCTAGGAGCATGCAATGTCGCATACCCTTATCCGCGAAGTTTCCCTCATTCATCAGTGGCTTTAGCATTGGAGACATTACAACAATTGCAGTCCCCTCGTATGAGTTCTTAAAATCAACGCCATCGCTCTACCTGTAGGCAGACGTCGTTCAGCACGATGTCACAGTTGCTAACACCAATCGTTGATCATCTTCCTTGAAGCGACGTCGCACAAAAAATTGCCTACGTCGGTCCATATCCAAGGTAAAAATTACTTTTTTACGTTGGTTCTGAACTGAGGTAAAAATGTTCTTTTTATTACACCCACATTTACCTCAATTTTCATAAGGCTGGAAATCGAGGTAAAAATCCCTGTAGAACCAAGGTAATAGGTGTTTTTTGTTCTAGTGAGGAGTGTTCACAACAGAGGAGGTCCAAGAAAATAAAGGTGCACATGCCTGGACCTAATGGAAAGAACTAAAGCAAAGCTAACTAGCTAAAATATATTTACATACAAAAGAGAAGACTCTATTTGTTACAAGGAGTTAGGGATACGTCCTCTTGTGGTGTGACTCAGCACTAATGGTGTTGGCTGGCATGCAACCAAGAGTTGTACGAAAAGGCAATGGGGACGAACATCTCGGGCATTGTGCACAGCATGGCATGGGTGCAAAGAGGGAAAACATGGGCCGCGAGCGGTAATGAGGATAACCCAAAGGCTTGTATGACATGGTTTGGAGCTACCGGTTTGGAGAGAAGCTTTGAGCGGCATGAGACCGCATCATGTTTAGAGCCTGCGTGTGGGTATATAATGTGTTGTTGATATTGGGTGATGAGCTCGACATCGTAACACCGCGTAGGGGTCATATAATTGTTTTTTTGGGAATTTATGGGTGCTTATGTGATAGAGTACATGGGGGGATTAAATGAACTGGCTAAATTTAAGCCTAAATAAAGAAATAGAAACTTTTAGTCGGGACTTGCGAAAATGGAAATTAGGAACATTTTGCTGGGATGGAGGGAACCTGAGTTTGATTGTTCTAGCTCTAAAGTCAAGATTCAAATCCGACCGTGTAAATAAATTTATGTGTACACGGTTGAGTTCTACCCGTTATGTGCACGCTTCACTAGTGCAGAACATGGCTATAATGGCGATGATATAGGGCATAAGACAGCAGTTCCAAACCGGCATCCTTGTCACCGCCGCATAAAGAAATTGGTTATTGTTCGGCGGTTCCACAACCATTGTTAAACGTTACCTTCAACGGTGCTTCTGAGCCTCGTGGAAGCTAATCTTTTAACAGTTATCTATTGTTCTGACATCAAACTAATACTTCAGAAGTCAATTCTGATTTCAGAACTAGCCTTGAATTTTTTTTTTGGGATTTTAGGTTCTATTGCAACCAGAAAACCAAGATCTCCATATCGCCCCATTCTTCACATGAACACATATCAACATTAATCTTCAACACAATTCAACCACCGTCATTCTCATATATTACGCTCATATCATACCTAACTAAAATAAAGCCCATAGGAATAAACATTCAAAAAAATATCATCAATTCACCTTGAACAATAACATATATCAAAATTGGTAGGTTGGTTTACCATTAACTAACACAAAATGTAGAAGAAAACATTCTATGATAATATAAAGTTTATCGCTCCACATTCTTCTTTTTTGAAGTCTCTGCCATAGATTCACATTTAAAACAAAAATAAGAGTGTGTTAGATCTTCCAAAGGAGGGGGAGAAGAAGGAAGAAAGAAATAAGATGAAAGTAAGCACTAGTGCAGATACATGGTTCTTGATAGCGATGAAAAAGAGATTTAGACGGTGATTATGAATTGTCATCCCCGGGATCGCCATAGATCGTGTGTGGTCGTAAGATGAAGGAGCGAGGATAGCTGTTAGAAAAAATTATGAAATCCAATAATGTATCACTCGCTAGCTAGATGACCTCTCTATCTTCACCCATTAGGCACGTAGTTCTTCATGGGGCCTAGCTTCCTTCCCCATTTTTGCTCCCGGTCCAGGGAAATATTGTCATTCCATGGTAGCTTCACCCCATGGCCACAATAATTCACTGACAGAAACCCATCTTCCCAGCCCTCATAATCATCATGAGCTACTTCCACGATTTTGACATTTCCCATTAACAGCTTAAAGGTCACCTTAGACTCATCCATACTTACTAAATTCAGCTTGTAGTAAGCATTAAACAAATTTAAACTAAAATCTACCACAACCTCATGACACACATGCTCAAAAAACTTTTTTGGCAACCCCTTGTGGAGGTATCTGAGTAAGAGCAACACTGTAAGCCTGGAAACCGCTCCTGAAGTATTTCGAAACAATGAAAGTCAACCCATACACCAACTGACACTCATAGACACTAAACATACCAGGCGGCGATCTCGTCACGATATTTCCAGCACGAGGTACCAAAACCTCAAAACCAGAAAATTATGTATAATACTCTTTTAGCATAGTCACACCAGTCAAGGTAAGAACACGCCTATAATCTACCATTTTGGGAAAACAATAAAGCTGGAAAGATGGAAGGACTTTTTATGTTCCCCTATAAGAAACTTGGAAAAGTTTTAAGAATAAACGTTAAAGAATGGTTAATGCAATAATGTTAAGTAGATCTTTCACCTTTATATTTATATTCAACTACATAACCCTATATTCTTGGGCTACTTAGAAATGGAGCCCAAAAATGAGATAACTTAATAGAACAACCATATATTCCTATATATCTTCACCCAAGTAGCCCATGCTCATGTTGCAGCCATACCTGTATTTTCACCCCACCAAAAGGTTTTCTTACTCACTTTATCTCTATTAAAACTTCTTGGTTTCAATACAAAATACTTCATCTTAGTTCATATGGTCTCCTTGGCTAAGGGGGTTATGGTATACACCTCCCTAAGTTATGCAAAGCTCAATCCATAAGACAATACCTCGTTACCAGCAAGCCAGCCAACCAAACCCCAAACGTGGCCCGCGACGTACAGAAAGAAATGCACTTGAAGATAGAAGACGGTTAACACCCATGATCATACCCCAAGGCCACAACCTAGTAAGGAAAGGAGCTTTGTGGACCACGATCAGTGGGGATCACACGGTACGCCGACTGTAAATAGAGTCTTGGAGCCAGAGTCTCGACAGCTCTAACTTAAGAGACTCATGATTTTTGGAGGGACTACGCTTTTCTAGTAGCAGATGCTGGTTCAAATGTAGTTAAGCCCACCATTTTTTTAAATAGAAAGACCTTTTTTTTCTTTATGATTTATAATGATTGAACCAAATTAAAATGAAGTAAATTAAAAATAAATATAGTGAGAAAGAGTAATTGATGCGAGGGATCCTTCTAGGCCAACATAATTTCTTGAATCACCGCGAAGTGGGAAAACTTGCTTAATCTTCAAGAAAAAAGGTCACGGGGAGGTCCTCCGGATCTGGCTTCGATGCTTAAGTCAATATTTTGACACATAGTCTTTTTATCTGAAGAAATGTCATTACTTTCGCACAGTCAGACATCTGAAAGAAACCATCCGCATGTTTCTCCATTTTTTTATTTGTCTAAAACAAAATGTAGTTCTGATAAATTAGAAGGAATACAAGACTCTTTATACTTGCATGGTGTCTTTGTTGATGCTATTGGCAACTTAGAGTGTGTCACTTTATTATGGAATAAATACATAGAAGTATATGTTTTTTGCTACTCTTTTAACTTTGTTGATTTCACTGTCAAAGATCCTCAATGTAATCTACTATAGCGATGTACAAGTGTCTATGGTGAGCCGGACACACATAAGCGGCCGTAATTTTGGCACCAATTTCCCAGACAATGCAATCACACAAATCTTCCTTGACTTTGCATTGACAATTTCAATGAAGTATTGCACCAACATGTGAAAAAGGATTGGATTAGGGACAAGCATAAAAATAAAACATGGTCTCTGGATAGCAAGTTTGGCAGACCAAAAGCCTACATCATTGCTAGAAATTTTTTTAGATGACCTAAATGTCAGCCATCTGATGTCTAATAATGGCCCTACATAGAATGAAAATTTTATCTGAAACGCCTTCAATCACGAAGAGTCCTCTTATATTGTCTTTGCCAAGGAACATCAACTCCCTACATCCTTACAGATGAATTGGGCACCCAACAATGGACGGTAAATATATCGTCAAATCAGGATACAATATAAGTTTTAACTTTTCTAATTTATCCTATGCAGGGAATATGGCATCAAGAAGTTCAAACCCCTATCCTCACTGGAATAAAATTTAGGCTTTAGCAAGACAACCGAAAATTAAACACTTCCTATTGAGACTATGCAAGAATAATCTACCATCAACAACTAATTTACAACTAACACATGCGCATGCCGAAGTTTTCTAGTTTAAACTACTCTACCGAGGACACCTCAATGGAACATCAATTTTTTCATTATCCTCTATATCACCAGTTATGGTTTGCACTAGACCTGCAAGAAACGATATTCAGATTCGAACAACCAAATGCGAGCATATGGGTCCAAGATCTTGAAATGGAACCACAAGACATGGCCATTGGCAAGCATCTATCTATATTGATCAATAAATATACTCCCTTCGTCCTATCGTTATTTGCACTCTCACTTTTTTGACACTATTTTCTATTAAAGTTTGACTACATATTTGAATAGATATATGACCAATTATCGTATATGATATTGTTCAATTCGTACTAACAAATAGTTTTTAAATATTAATTTTTTATTTGTTATTCTTATAAATATGTAAATATATTAACGGTCAAACATACTTTTTAATAATGATTGTTGTGCAAATAGAGGTGTGACTATTATAATTAATTTATTGAAAAAGTGCATTTATGACCCCAGTTCTTGTATTTGTGCAGATATACCCCTGAGTTTTTTAAAAGTGCATTCATACCCCTGTCGTGGCCTGAAAAATTGGTCAATTTTGATAATTCCCGGATTCAATAGAAATGAACGTTTAATTTCGGTCATTCCCGGATTCGGTGAAAGCAGTCATTTCTATTGAATCCGAAAATGCCCAAAATTGACTAATTTTTCAGACTATGACAGAGATACACATGCACTTTAAAAAGAATTAAGGGTATATTTGTACAAACACAAAAATTGGGGGAATGAATGAGTTATCCCTAATTTATTTTATGATAATCAAGCCAGAAAAGAAAAAGTGATTGGAGCATCGACCACGCTAATTGGACAGGTATCGTAACCCATAAAGCTTTAATTAGATTTCCATATAATTTTCAAGCAGCGTAAATGGTGAACTCTATAATGAATTCTGACTACACATGGATATCTAGGGCCACACCACGCGACTCTTGTTGGAATTATCTAGGGTTGCAGTTTATGCATTAATGTTGTGAGTTATGTATATGGTCGGATGGATGTAGGCTTAATGATGGTCCACACAACTCCGATTTCCTCGTTCAATCTTTTTGACACACTTTTAATTCAATTTTTTCAAGGTATGTTATCTCTAATAACTTTCGTTATGCATTTTAACAATATAATTTTTTTTTAAAATTCCTGTAACGAAGAAATGCAAGGATAATTTTACTACATAGATACTATATAAAATTTATGGTAAGACGCAAATTGAAAAAGTTGACTGAAAAGTATGCTAAGCTACCGTGGAATGTGGGAGTAGCACAAGCACCATCTTAACAAATTAGTGTGACACTTGGACCTACACCTAAGTTAATACACTTTTAGGAAGAAGACCATGTGAGTAATCCTTATGTTGTACTTTAGTTAGTACATGTGGTACTTGGCTGCCTCTATAGTAATTGTGAAATATAATACGTACACAACTAATGAGAGATGAGAGATGAGAGATGAGAGATGAGAGATGAGAGTTGATGATTAAGAAAGAAAAGAAAACTGGGCTAGCTAGCAAGTCGTTGGAGGTTGTGGAATACTCTCACAATAAATTTTCTATTTTTTTTTGGGACGCCTTACTATAAATTTTTTAATTTTAATTTTTTATATTTAATTATAAATATGTGGTCATAACTCTTGTTTTCATTTGATTTACGTAGGTTCACGATCATCACTCAATAAAAGAATACCATATAAACTCATTTTAAATTGTGTGTAAAAAGTAATTCATAACTTTAAAATAGAACATAGAGAGTATATATTCGGATGATGAGCTGTGGAAAGTGAGGGGAGAGATTGGAAGGATAATGCCTTGCCATGTGAATTGGCTATGCACGCTCTATGCTGCTTTACTCTGCTTCCAAACTATGACCACATGAAGCCCTGTTGCCTATGACCATCAATAAGAACCTCTCTTGTTTTCCTCCCGAAGTCATTCTAATGGTAAGGTTTAAAAGAAAGCACACATGTAGGCAACAAAAACTTAACCTTCATCCAACTGCATAGGGTGTGAAAATAAATAATTTATCTCTATGATCGCCCCAAGCTTCGTGTGAGATTGGTGGCAACACAAAGTTTGGAACATAAGAATTCAATTTGAGAACGGGGTAATCTCTTTAAAAAAATATATGCTGCAAATTAGTAGTAAAACATGAATAACTTTGAACTTGCCAGAACACCTCATCTGACGCACAAAATGATAGTAAATATCAATCTGGTTGGCTCTCTTGTGCGAAACTGGATTTTGAGCCAGAAAAGAGAGCATTAATGTTATCACACAACAAAACAGGATACACACGAGTCGATACACATAAATCCGAAGAAGATTCATCAACAAAACTAACTCTTCAGCAGTGTTGGACATAGCAATGTATATTTATTTCAAACTAGAACGTGAGATTATAGGTTGCTTTTTAACACTCCAAAACACCAGGTTACAACCAAGAAATATGACATGTATGTGGACCTACAAGTCTGAATGCAACGAGGCCATATAGCATCAGAATAACCAAGAATTGGTAAGCAGAAATTTTTGTGCAAAACTGAAGTCCATAATGAAGAGTACCACAGATATAGTATAAAATTCATGTAACAACTTGGAAATGGTCATCAGGAGCCTGCAACAACTGATTAGCCGTATTCACGACATAAGACAAGTTAGGACGCGTAATCGACATAGACTAAAGTGCACCAACCAAGAACCAATAAAGAGTTGAATTTCCGAATGACTTTCTGGAAGAGCTGAGAAGCAGCAAATAAACCTCAAAAGGAATGGCAATAGGTGTAGAATCCTGCATCATTGCGTTCAATAATATGTCCTTGGCATATCTTGCCTAACCAAGGAATAATTCATTAGAAGTACGGACAACCTCTAAACCCAAGAAATGTTGTAGAGTGCCAATATTGGCAATCTTTAATTCACGATTAACCCGATCAATATACTTGCAAATGAGAAGGCCATCATTCCCAGTCAGAATGATACCATCAATATGAACCAGCAAATAAAGAACTCAGACACTCTGAGATAACACAAATAAAGATGTATCTGGCGAGTTGCAAAAAAAAAACCAGGCCAACATGAAAAGAGCCAAAACGCTGAAACGAAGGGCTAGGAGCTTGCTTTAAAAAAATAAATGACCTTGCATAGACAACACACATACTCTTGACGCATGGGGTCTTTTTAACCAGCTGGCCGTTCCATATTAACCCCTAAGTCAAGAACACCATTTAAAAATGCCTTTTTAACATCCAATTGATGTAATGGCCAGCTGCGAAGAAAATGTAAAGATAAAAAAGTACAAACAGTAGAACCCTTCACAACATTAAAACCTGGAAGTTGTGAAAAACCTTGTGTGACCAATCTCGCTTTATGTTGATTAAGCGAGCCATCAACTTTATACTTTAAACAGTACACCCATTTTGAGCCAACCAAATTAACATGAAGAGAACGAGGAACCAAAACCCGTGAATGGTGAGTGTGAAGCACCTCCATTTCAGAATCCATATCAGCAACCCATCAAAATCCTTAACAGTTGAGTGGTGACTCCGGTGCTTGGTTTTAGCAAATAAAGAACAAAATAAACCAAACATATAATGATCATAAAAATCTGTGTACCAGTGGGAGCCAGTGCCAGAGCCAGTGACAATAGGATGATAAGAGATGGGCTCGTTCGACATAGGCGAGATGCAGAGCCCAAGGCCAGTAGTGGACGATCTGCGGACGACGGCAGTGGAAAACTGCATTGACGCGGGTATCAGATTGGTCTTGGTAGGCGGTGGATAGGGACAGGTGAGTTCATGCACCGTTGGAGCTCTTGGTACAAATTGTAAATCATAATCAATAAGGATAATAGACGAATGAGCTAATGTAAATTAGAATAAAAACTATGATAATCCTTGCATTGTGAAATCTAACTTTAAAATATGCACGGCGCACTCTAAGGTTCCAAATTATAGGCAACATAAGGGCGTAAATACAGAAAAACTCGACAACCAAATGGATGAAAATTGGAGTAATCAGGATTTGTACCAAAATAATAGAAAGCGATGACTGCAGATAAAACCAATTTGGCAGCTTATTGTAATGTAAGCTATCGTAGAGAAAGCATATTACCAAAAATAATAATGAAACCGGAATGAAAGTGCAACGACAATCCTGTCTCAGTGATTTGGCGATGCTTCCGCTCCGTACGACCATTTTGCTCCGGAGTGTAGGAACCTGAAAGATGGTGATGATTGCCCTTAGAAGCAAAATGTGATCGTATGCGATGATTTAGAAACTCGATGCTACTATCACTTTGGAAAACTGGTTCTCAACTAGAGCCTCAAAATTCATGTAAGCTTCTACTTACAGACTTACGCCACAAAGGTAATAACCAAGTAAATTGAGAGAAATCGCCAATAAAAATGACATAATATGAATATCCAACACTAGAGACAAGAATATTCAATTCTCGGATAACTTGCTGATATATAATAAATTTATGGTAATATTTAGAACCACCAAGACGTCGGATAATGTAAGAGAATTAGAAATTTAGGAATTTCAAGTATGAGAAATATTAAAAAAGGAACCATTGACAAAATAAACCCGACGATTACAATAATTAAGAGCAATGCTATCTAAATTAGATGATATAGCAGTCATGTGAATGGTAGCTCCAGAGTCTATGTACCAATAAGGAGCAGAATTATAATGCTGAGGTTACTACGGCTAAGACGTTGCTGCGGAATTGGAAATATCATCGTGAGATACATGAGAGAGCTTCAAACAAAACTGAGCAAGATGACCGTAGTGATGACACCATTGGCACTAGCAGGTGCCACTACCGCTGCCTCTTCTGCCTTGCCAATTTTTATTTATGGCCTCCACTACTGCAGTTTGGACGATTGCTAAGAGGAGTAAAAGCAGCGGATATCTGTCCGGATGTTGGAGTCAAATGAGCTTTATGAGAAAACTCAAGAGGCCATACCTTTGAAACAACAACTAATTGCTCATGTGAAGGGTCAATGATCATCTGAGCGGATGAAAACTCAGAGAAAAATGAATTCATGCAATGACAAAATAAAATAATGATATCATTAATGGAAAGAATGTCACCCAAATTGTGCAATTCATTAATAGGATGCTTAAAATGAGTATAAAATCCTGAACAAACAAATAATCTTGATGAATTCTCATCAAGCAATCGTGAAGGTAAAGATGACATATATAATAACTATTATGATACTTAGTGGTTAGCGCCTCTCATACCTGAGTGGAAGTCATCATTCCGTCAACAACCGACATTGAGACGGGAAAGAGGATGACAACAAAAAATCCTCAACTTGCTAATATGTATGAACCTAATCACAATAAGCATCCAAATTCATTGATTTGATACAAGAGTCAGTACCAACAAGACTTTTGTCAGCAACATCAATATGTGGATCTAGACACCTTTTAGATTCATCAATAAAACCAAGAAAATCAAATGAACGTAAAACAAAAGCAACCTAAGTGCGCTAATTTGAATAGTTAGAACTATCAAGCTTAGTGGTGATACAGTTAATCAACATAGCAAGAAGGAATGTGCAATGAAGAATGAACAGTAACTGGTCCAAATATTAAAGAAAAATCAGATCACACCAACCACACAACAAGCACTTGATCGGCAGTGGACGGTTGACTTAATGTTCATGCATGGGGAATACAGTAGCAGCAAAAGAAATCACCGGTGGTGGCGTGTGGATCGGCGCTTGAAGACAATGGACGATGGGTGAAGACAATAGTGGATGTCCGAAAAATGGCAGTGATCGGTGTTATTAGATGACGGTGATTGGTGGTGGGTTGAGGTAGGAAAAAGTAGGAGAATTTTCAAGAAAAGTTAGAGAGTATTCAAAGACGCCTGACTAAAAATGTCTAGAAATAATTTTTTAGATCATCTGGAAGCCATTAGAAAATATTTTTTTCATAATGCCACCATCAATACCTTGTATAGAGGTTTAGTTACAATATCCTTAACTAAATATGCAACAATACCCCGTAGAGAGGTTTAGTTATGATTACTTTAATAAAGCAACATACATTGAAATATTAATGTCTTTAGCTAGACCAAAGATATGAAACCCAACATCTAGAAGACATCAGATAACTCAGAGGCTAAGGCCCTTACTTGACCTCCTTCTCCCCTGACATCTCTTCTACCTTCCACCGCATGTATAAATACATTTTGTCTCGTATATTACCGACAACCTCGATACGCTACATATATATGCTTCACGTAATAAGACATCTATGTGACAATCAGCCCATAGTCTGAACGTCCTAGTTGCATACTCATTAGGTAAACATAGTACTCATAAGTCTCTTGGTCTTGTTTTAAACCCTCCACTTTCCGCTCTAGGCAGGAAGCGTGAGCCTACAACCTTCCCCAGTAACACTAGGCATAGAACATGGAGACTTAGGAACCTCAGAACGAAGTTGAACATTCACTTTATGTTGTTCTTGCAACAATAGTTTGAGCTCCCAACACCTCTCTTCTACCTGGAAACATCGTAGTTCCCCCCGGTCAATCTTACCTTTCAATTATTCATACTTTGTTAATAGTCGAACATCAAAACGTTGATCCTTATCATTACACCCCTTGATTCCTTAACCACTGCCATTAACCAGCAAATCTTGACCTCCAATCTTTCCTTCTAACCCAGCAGCCGATCTACTTGATCAAGGTTCTTCAAAATAATTATATTCTTGTGATTAATTTTGTGGGATTTATCTACCAAATACTTTCGGCATTCTCTTTCTCACCAAATAACATCCATTAACTTTTTCTTCAACTTCAAGATCTCAAAAGCTTGCTGAGTGTCATACTCATTCAACGATGCAAGGCCCTACTCCAATTTTCACTTCCACCCAACTCAAACTCAGTAAACTATAATAAGAACCCCCTCACAAAACCTCCTAACTTCACTAGCCACTCCTTCCCTTCCCACAAGACTCCTACACTGATGTGGTTTTCCCGACCAAGTAAATTGACTTCCATTCACCCTCCTGCATAACAAATCCGGAAGCTTTTCCACTTCTCTAAAGGAAGAACGATGACTTGATCGTTAGAGTGTTTTCCGGGGAAAACACTCTAACGATCAAGTCAACGTTCTTCCTTTAGAGAAGTTATGATGGAGATCAGGATATGACTACCACTATAAATGAAGACATTCCACGTCTTGATCAAACATTCAAGGGATATGTTCGTGATCCTTTAAGCAACATAGTTGGACCTATGACAAGGTCTAGAATGAAACTTAGAGATGCTGCATTAAATGGTTTGATTGATCGTCTTTATGATAAAGAGCTCAAGAAGAAGATGACAAGTTCTTGGATTACTTATTCAAGGTTGTCGGTTAAATGAAGACATTATGAAGAACACTTTACTCTTTTTCCCATT
>JAUOBV010209823.1:0-11846 GCA_032360425.1 Rubia occidens
CCAAGGGAGTCCATGATACTCTTCGAGGTGATGGCAAACAGAACAAGGAAGTTTGGTACAAGATCTAGGGTGAAACCCGTAGATTAACCGTCTCAATCCCCTAAGTTAGAGGAGCAAGTACAAGATCTTGAGCTCTTGCTTCCATAATGAAAGAGTTTATGAAAAGGGGTGTTCAACAAGCGAAAGTGTGAGGCATTTGCAGCCTTGATCATCACATGGATGTTTGCCTGTAAGTGGTTGAAGATTTGGAGGAAGTTAAGGTGTTGGATTTCAAGAATGGTGGAAATAAGCCACAGTTTTGTGGGGGACAACAACAAGGGTTTCAAGGGAACCAAGATGGTGAAAGGAAAGATCCCTACGCTAACAACTTCAACCCAAGGTACCTTAACAACCCCAACTTCAGTTGGAGAACCAAATGTAAGGGTAGAAACGAGGTAGAAAAACTCCACCTCAACCTTATCCGAGGGGAGAAGGGCCTAACAAATGATGAGTGGAACACCTCTTGGTATCATCTCCTGTGTTTATGACTTAGCTTATGATTACTGTTTGGTTGATTGTTGTTTTTCTGTTCTTGGTACTTTCCCCCATTTGGATGTTAAATTTTTAGTTGGTTGTTTTTTAGGTGTGGGGCACCTTTTTATAGTTTTTGTTGGGATATTTTTGGAACTTTGGTGGTGTATTTTTTTTCACTATATTTTATAGTATGAAGCCCAACTTTGGGGCATTTTATGCTCCACATAAAATTTAGAAAAATTGAAGGAAAAAAATATACACCCTGCTAAGTTGGAAACCCAAAAGGGCAACTTAGGAAAACATGGGAAGAAATCCCAGATAGGTCAAAAGGCCTAGGTAAAATGAGAGGCTAGACCCGGCCAGGTTGGAAAACCTAGGCAAAAATGATAGGCCGTGTGGAAAAAGGTGAGATGGTGAGCTCAACATGTGTGAATGCTAGGATGAAAAACCAAAAGGGCTCCTAGGTAAAATGAGAGAAATTGAGAGAAAATGGAAACTAAGTTGAGGATTCTTTGGAATTATCCTTGATTGTAGCTAATTTGAGAATCTCGAGTTACCCTTAGTTACAACCAAGTTGAGGATCTTTTGGATTATTCTTGGTGTTTTTTGGCAACAACTCTTGGATAGCTTTTAGCGGACAATTTGGGGGAGTAAGCTAGTTCAACGCTTATCATTTTTACTGACCTTTTTCTTTACAATATTTGGGGTGGTTAGGTTACCTTAGTATCTTCGAGGAGTACGAGAGTTGTGAGATTCTTACTTCTTTTGGGGGAACTAGGGAAGCTTGGGAATAAGTTGAATGTATTGGCTAACTTCTCTTTGCATGTTACATTTAGCTTATATGTTTTCTCATTTTTGTTTACTTGAGGGCGGGTAAAGGTTTAGGTGTGGGGGGTTTGATGTTCACCTTTATGCATGTTTTAGCTGATGCATTTAACACATTTATTATCATCGTTTGTATACTTATTTGAAGCTAATGGAAACTTTGTATTCACAGGCACCTAGATCTTCCTTTTTTATCTCATTAGTAGGTTGCTCCTGAGTAGTTTTTCATTTTCTTTTTGTATAAGGCCATCTGCGAGGGTGATAGTAGATATCGAAGGCCATTGGCAAGGATGGTAAAAGATATCAAAGAAAATTCACAAGGATAGTAGTAGATTGAAGACCACGGACTCCAAAGCATGGTAGCGGATGTAATTGAGCCCAAGAAAGATAGATTTGAAGTTCAAAAAGGCCAAGAAAGAAACAGAGGAATCGTTGTCCGAGAGTTGCACAGAGCTATGAGAAATATCCGAGATCAATAAGCCCTTCAGGGTAGTACCATTGGATTATTCTTCTTGAGCGCTAAAAAATCGACTATAAGAACTCTCAAATCGGACCAGCGGTTTTTCCGTATCGGAGCAAACAAGCCAGCCGACTGAACCAGTCATGACCAGCACGGACCGCACTAGGCCGGTACGAGACACTCCCCTAGCATGGCCCATTTCACCCAACACATCCAGTGCCAGAGGTCCTTGGCATAGTCCATTTCACCCAACATGAGCTGGGAGGTCGTCGTCGTACCTCTCAAAGTTACAATTTATAAGCCTAAATTCTTCCTAAATACAATTAAGTAGATAGTGGCAAATCAGGGTCATGCACAAAGAAGAGGGATTTTCATAAGGGTTTTTACATATAACAGTGAATACTACACTAGATACAAAGATGTGCATATATATATAAGCTTGTAAAGAGGGGGGTGTTTGGGTTGATTTTTCTAAGTTATCAATTTAAAGACAAATTAACTAGGAAGCAATATAAATCTACCAAATATGCAACAACTAATAAGAAGAGTTTAAACACAACTTATGGGACCTTGGGCACAATTTATTTCCACTTCCAACCCTCTTATCTGTCATTGAACATACAACCTATCCAAAACTTTTACTACTTGTTGTGAAGATAAATCTTCTATCCTTCTTTGATAGTAGTTTACAAGAGTGAATTCCACATCTCTTGCTAAAACTCACTAATGACTCTTTAGTCGATCAACGCCTAAAAGTATCCCATTAATGACATTAAGTACGAAGAATCAACAATCTTGGTAACACTTATAAACACTATACCGTGTCTAAGAATTGAACCAAATCATGCATTTAGAAAAGACTAGTCAGGAATGTTCAACGTTCATAAACTTATCCTATTTGTTACACAAAACAAACATGACAAAGAATTCGACATTATGACATTCATCTAGCATTTATCAAATCATCAACCATATTAGAAGCTCTGATTCATGCTCTTGAATTCCATATCAAAAGAGAGGAAAATTAGCTACTTTCTCCTAACCCTAACAAACAATTATGATATATGGGCCTCGACTCTCCGAGGCCTGCGAGCTTCGAGCATGGATAGCATCTAAGGTCCAATCTGAGGCCCATAAAGGGACGCGTGATCCATTCTTAATTAAAGACATTACAGAATCCTACAAGGAAGCTATCTCATGTATACCAATTATACATGAGATATTATACGAATCAAACAAGGAAACAGGAATCAAACCCTGGAGAATATCGGATTCTCTCCTCTATAAATACACAGGTTTGGTACACCTTATATTCATGATTTACTCTGGGAAAAAGGCTTATACTAACTTAAGCATCGGAGTATTTACCCCCCGGACACCGAGGGCTTTGTCTTGCGGATCGGATGCGATTCAGGGATCACGACGAGAGATCTACTTTGGTGAATACGGGGCTTCATCAGCAATCATAGAAGCATTTCATATACTCAAACTTCCAACACAATTAATGTATTCAGTAACTAAATTCAAAGCAAAATAAATACACAATAGCAAAGCATTAAATAGCTCACATGTAGTTCTCAAGATATGGGCTTGGAAGCCTTAATCAATTTCTCCAAAGACTAATTGTAGCTACTAGAATTCATACTAAATAACAATAGCAATTCAAACATAAAATTAAGACGAAACAAAGATGAAAATGGTATAAACTAGGGTTTTTTACAGCTGGAATCAGGAAGAAGAAGATTGTGTGAGGGTGAGAGGATAAGATGGTATTTATAGTACAAAAGGTCAAAAAAGGATCTGGGCAGCGACATGTCACGACTTGCGACACAGGCATCGCAACTCGCGACAGACAGAATATGCTGCTCTTCAAATTTTTGTTCTTCTCGTCTAAGTGTCGCCATCTCTTCTTTACGTCTTCAAGTCTTCATGGTCTTCGTTTTCTTCAAAAGTAGTCTTCAAATCTTTGAACTATTTCCTTCTCTCACAAAATTCCTTAGAAAAGTTATAAGAGTGCAAAAGTTTCCCTTAACTCACCTAATATAATTTCAATGGAGTATCTAAAGCACAAAAGCCTACAAAAATGAGTACAAAATATCCCAAAATCACCATATAATATGGACACATCAATGAGTTCAACACTAAATGGGCCATCATGGCCATGATTATCATGGGCCAAAATAGAATAAAAATAAACTAAGAAGGCTATAAATTGTTGTTGAACAAATACACTTAATGAAGGATAAGCCTGTTTTTTAAGACACCTCATTAATCTTCAACTTCATGAAATTAATTCCTAGAGAAAAGAGTGACATTAATCCAACATATCCCCTTGTGATCTATGAATCTTCATCATGAAAATGCTTCAAAAGTGCATTTAAAGCAACATCTATAAGTTTCTTCCCGGCCCTAGTCCCAGAACCTGCTAAATCACTTAGAGGATCTCGAACATGACATTTGAATGTCTGATCAAGCCTTGGCATATCTTCATCATTGGTGTAAGCTTTGATATTCGTATCACTCCCTCCGTGGTCGAAAGGTTCTATCCTCGAAACTGAATTATCCTAAAAAGTATATGGAGATGAATCATCAACAATGAACATAGCACTAACACCATGGTCTCCAGGAAAACTAATCTTGTAAGCATTATCATTCAAACGAGAAAGCACTTGAAAAGGACCATAACCATGTGGATTCAACTTCGATTTTTGAGTAACAGTAAACCTCTCTATGCGAAGATGCACCCAAACCTAGTCACCATGTTTTAACATTGTCACCATTCGACCTTGCTTAGGTATCTCCGCATTCTCAGCATTGGTCCTTTCTATCCTTAGCTTGACTTTCTTGTGTATTTTCTTTACAAAACTAGCCTTCTTTTCTCAACAAATGGTCCTAAATATTTGAATTTCAAAGAAATAAGATCAAATGGAGAAATAGGTAGGAAACCATAAACAACTTCAAATGGAGAATAAGAAGTAGAAGAATGAGTAGTTCGATTATTAGCAAACACTGTCATTGGAATGCAAGCTTCCCAATTCTTAAATTTCTTCTGTACTAAGACACGAAGAATAGTACCCAATGTACCATTGGCGACCTCTTCTTGCCTATCTGTTTGTGGATGACTCACAATGGAAAACAACAACTTAGTTCGCAAGTTTTTCCAAAGCATATTCTAAAAGTAGGATAAGACCTAAACATCAAGATCAGACAATATACTCAGAGGGATACCATGTAAGCACACAACCTATTTAAGAAACAAGCGGCCCATGCTTCGCATTAGTGGTTCCTACACAAGATAAAATAAGGTATTTTTTAAAAAGATCAACCACATGAAAGATAGAATCTTTACCTGATTGATATTGTGGCACACCAAGGATAGAGTTCATAAAGATATTAGTCCATGGAAGTGCAGGAACTCATAGGGGCATGTAAAGTTAATAAGGCTTAGTAGTTGACTTAGCCTTCGAGCATTCATCAGTAGATGTCCTACAAATCTAATCAACAAAAAGTATCATCTTAGGATAAACGAAGTGTTCATGCAACAAATTCATTTTTAATAGCACCAAAACAACCTATAAGTCTCTGAGAATGAGCTTCCAGAACAAGTAATTCTCGCATAGAACATTGAGGAACACATAGTTTACTATCACAAAATAAGTATCCATCGTGTCTATTAAACTTATTAAAATCCAAGATTCACATGAATTATAGATAGATGAAAAGTAAACATCATTTTCATATAAATATTTCATGAAATAAAGCCAAGAATAGCACAATGAAGACGTGTAATCAAAGAATGCCTTCGACTAAAAGATCAACCACCACATTATCTTTACATTTCTTATACTTAAGAGCATATGAAAATGTTTACATGAAATTAAATCACTGAGCATGAAGCTTATTTATATATTTTAATGACTCATAATAAGTGTGAATAACAAACTCACGAGGAAACAAATAATGCTGCCATGTTTCCAAAGCTATCACTACAAAATAGAACTCCTTAAATTAGGGGAAAGTAAGAACATGCGTATTATTACATAACCACAGTTTCAATTCATTAAAATCCTATTCTTGATTATAACCCCACTTTAATTTCAAATATTTTTTAACTATTTAATTTAAATGAGCAACAATAGATGAGAAATCACGCACAAATCTTAGACTGAAACTAGCTAAACCATGGAAATAACGCACTGAATGACATTGGTAGGGGTCGGTCAAGTTTTAATGGATTTGATCTTGGATTCATCAACCTTGATTCCATATTTAGACATGACTAATCCAAGAAAAACAACTTCCAAAACACAAAAATTTACTTTCTGATGTTTGCAGATAAACTTAAATTTACGAAGTGCAACAAGAACATTTTTAACATGCTCAATCTGTTTATTAGGCAATTTAGAATAGATGAATGTATTATTAAAGTAAACCACAATAAAATGACCAATAAACATCCTTAAAAATGATTCATTAACCGCATAAATGTAGTAGGAGCATTAGGCAAACCAAAAGGCATAACTATCAATTCATACCATCCAAATTTTGTCTTAAATGAAGTTTTCCATTCATCACCCTTTTCAATTGAATTTTATGATAACCTTGAGTGGGATAAATCTTATTATAAATTATAGACCATGCAAATCTTCAGGCTATCATCTAACCTAGTAGTTATGGCATTACTTAATGCTTATCTTGTTAATTGCATGACAATCATACATTCGCCATGTTTATTTTTCTTAGGACCTAAAATGGCATGTGCATCACAAGGCATATCATCTAACCTAGTAGTTATGACATTACTTAATGCTTGTCTTGTTAATTGCATGACAATCATACATTCGCCATGTTTATTTTTCTTAGGAACTAAAATGACATGTGCATCACAAGGACTTAGAGATTCACGTACATACCTTTTTTCAAGAAGACATTCAACTTGTCATTGTAACTCCTTTATTTCCACAGGATTTTGTTTGTAAGCAGGTTGATTGGATATCATGGATCATTGTATCAAATCTATTTGGTGTTCTATACCTCGAAGAGAGGGTGAGCAACGAGAGAGTTCCTCTGGAAATACATTTTCAAATTCTTGCAGTAACTTGGCAAAATGTGTAGGAACATGCACAAGAAAGTCTTCTTTTGTGAAATAAGTCTCTTTAAAAAGTAAGACTATGACAAAATAATACCTTGATAAAACTTGTTTCATATCCCTCAAAGAAGCATAGAAAAACCATTAGAATCACAAGGTAATTAAGGTCACATCATATATATATACACACACATACAGAAGGTAAAGGAATTGAATGTGAGTCAGGGTTTTTAAAGACTTACCTGGAACCTTAGCTGAACTAGAGGGTTAATGTTCAGCCTTGACTTAACCTTTAGAGGGTTTAGATTCGGCTACCTCTTGTGTATTAGGTAGGATTACGGCCATCATTTTCTCCTTGTTGATTTTCATACGTTTTTGTGCTTCAAATATTCAAATAGAAAATGGATTCAAAGTAAACCTTGTTCTATCCTTAATGATCATGATTTTGTTGGTGAAGCCATCATTGATTGATTTCCTGTCAAACTACCAATCTCTTCCCAGCAAAAGATGACTAGTATCCATAGGAATAACATCACATAGAATAGAATCATGGTACTTTCCAATAGTAGAGTTAATCATGCATTGTTTAGTAACTTTAAGTACAACAAAACCATTTATGATATGAATATCCTTACGAAGATTTTATTTACAGAATGTTTAGAAGCACTCATCGATTGGTAGATCGAAGCACCTTCTTTAAATAAAGGAGACCTATTCGAATTCAATGATGAACACAACTTTAACTTCAGTGGTAGAAGGCCTAGTCCATGAATCAAGCACCACTTACACAAATTCAACTCGAAGAAACCAAGTTCAAAGCACTAAATCGAAAATACAAAACCTAGTGGATTAAAATCTCGAATAAGAAATTATTTTAACCTCAAAAAATGATGTATTTGATTGATAAAAAGATGATGATAAACGAAGATCAACCCTCTCTATTTATAAGGGTACAGGTTCGGTCGTAGAAGAATTATGGCAGTTATAAGAAGGTAAAGCCATATCAATCTAAACTTACTTAAATGCGTCCAGTCTAAGCTAGAGCGTGTATATTACCTTAGCTAATCTAACCTAATTTAATCTAATCAAAACTAGATAAGCTAGAATTGAATATTACCTAATCTATTCCAACCTTATTTAGTCTAATCAGCCACGAATATAGCAGCCACAAATTGAATATTACTATAATGGAAGATATTAGAATGTTGTACCTCAAATTCATCCACTTGAGCATTAAGAAGTCTCAAGGACACAAAATTATCTTATGTTTCAAGATTTTTCTCACCTTCATCGACTTCCTCTCAATTTCATAAATTGCAAGTATATCAGCATATTCATCTTCGTCTTCTCTTTTCTCCATGATTCGAGCATCAGGACAATAGAATATCAAATGACATCATTCCTTACAATTAAAACAAATAGGAGACTTAGAATATACCGTGTTTGATGAAGTAAAATTAGACTTACTTGGATTTCGGATGGTTAATGGATGATTTGAGGGGGCTATAGATATTTTCACTTAGGCTAAAAATCATATTCGAATATGTATGTGCAGGACCACGGTCTCCCATCATAGTCCCTCTTCCTCAGGAAAAGTTAGCAGTTCCAGAATCAAACCCTAACCTTTGATTGTTAAAGTCATTGGCATGGCCTTTCTCAGCTTCAAGGTACTCTCGACCAGCCTTACTTTCACCAATAAATCCATCATTGATACATGATGTTGAATATTAACTAGTATTTGGTGATTCTCCCTTAGTCCTTTGATAAATTGGTTCTTAAATAATTCATCATCTTCTCGCATATCAACCCTTCACGTGGTTGGTTCAAGATCTTTCTAGTATTCATCCATAGCTTGATTCCCTTGCTTCATATTGCTCAAGTACTAATGTTGTTCCATAAAATATGTGGTTGGAACATGATATAAACGTAACTTGGTTTTCAGTCTATCACAAGTAGCAATCAGTTTCTTCTCATCATATGCTCACAGTTCTTTAAGTTCTTCCACTATTCAGTTGTATAGTTGGTAAATGAATATTGTGCCACCTTTAATTTTTTCTTCTCCCAATAGTTGTTAACTTTGAACAAGTTTTCAATTTGTCATTCCCAATTAAGGTACCTTGTTGGGTTATGTGCCCTGTCAAATCGAGGAATGCCATACTTCAAACCCTTGATGTCAATGGTAAAATTTGAACTATTTGACGAACCCAAACTTGGTAGCCTTTGAGAATGCCTCTTGCTATGAGGAAGGTAGGGCTGGATCACCTTCTTTTCAGTGAGAGCTAATGCTTTGTTGCAAATATCTTATCAAAGCAACTTTGTTTTGTTGATCCCCGGAGGGTGGGTGCAAGGCGGATGGTTTTAAAGCAAACTCCCCATTTTTCTAAAGCCTTGATGTGTTCATTTTTCCGATGCATTGATAGATTCTTTCCCCAGTTTTCCATAACTACAAAAATTGTGAACCACACGGTTGAGATCTTTATGTGTAGTAGATATCGTGGAGGCATAGGATTTGTCAACACCTCCACTTTCCTATGAAGTATTTATACTTACCTATGCATGCATAAAAAATGACAATCAATATGTATCTAACTCACCATGTTGATCAAACAAACAGGAATGAATGGAGAAAGTATCGCTCAACTATTGGTCGCCTATTCAGGGTTTTGATCACTCCTGATTGAACATGTATATTAGGCGTCAATGGAATGTTTTTGGGATTGACAACAAAAGGTGGAAGATTCATATTGTCCCTCTCCATCCCTGCGAATGACTGCTAAAAACAACAAAATGATTAAAAGAAAACAATCCCTCCTTTACAGTTTGTTAAGTAGGTCGCTCACCGATTATAAGAATTAATGCATCCTTATGGATGGAAGAAATGAAAAGGAGACTATCATTATAAGAATCCCATATTGAAAAAGTAGAAGAAGAAGAAAGAGGGAGATGAAAGGTATAAATTATAAATACAAATGAAGCCAAAGTTAAAAATGAGTTGAACCGCTTAAAATATATCGAGTCCAAGCTCGAATACGAGCCCGAGCCAAATTAATTTTCCTTAAGTTTGAGCTTGTGCCATGGTTAAATACATATTATATACAAACATTATAATATATTATATTTATAATATGTATATATATTACTCCTTCCATCCCTTTTTTAGTGTCTAACATCACTATTCATCAATAAAGTTTATATTATTTGTATTGTAAAAATGTATAAATTCATAAATGTGAAAAATATCACATGAGATATTTCTACATTAATCGTAACACATATTTTTAGAATATTTAACTTTCATAATTTATTTTTAAACATAATTTAAGATATTAAAATCATGAAATCATTGAATAGTGATAAAAGAGGAAGTAAGACGCTAAAAGAGAGACGCAGGGAGTAAATATATTTATGTTGCTCAATAAGTTTGACGAGATTAACGAATAATATTAGTTGAACTCGAGTTCGAACTCGAATACTATACGATCTCAGCTCTAACTCCATTGCACTTCAGAGGGTGCCTTTTCATGGCCTCCTAAGTCCTGTGGTCTCTCCAAGTGGGGAGCCAACGTCATTATTTGTTGCTTTGGGGTTTATTGATTTTGGAGTCTACATTCGCAACCCTTACCCAATCTGAATCTTTTTTCTTGGACTATGTCTTTTATTATTTTATTGATTTGAATTATGAAAATATAAAAATATTATCTAAAAGATTTTTATTTGTATTATATATCATTTAATTTCAAAATTACACTCTTTAGAAAAAGTAAAAAATTTATTAAAAATATCAATTCTTATAAAATAAATGATACTAAGATTGTTTAGTTTTCAATCATTCAGTAACTTAAGAAAGAGTGTGTCCTATGAGAAGCAATTCTGCTCCTTAAATTATGGACAGTTCAAGATAATTTTTAACTTATACACTGCATATGTTAAATTAAACATTGAAATTTTAAATTTAAATAAATTATTTTTAAGTTAAATATTTTATATAATGTCTCTTATAGTTTCACATTAAAACACACCTTATTACATGTTTTAACTTATGAAGTACAATATTTAATTTAAAAATATAGTTTTTAAGTTTAAAAATAAAGTGTATGTCCATAAGGTTATGAATAGACCAACAATCATGAGACTTCCTTCTTATCAAAATACAGCTTTTGAAAAAAATAGATTATAGAGTAATCAATACATCATTTAGTAACTCATGAAAATACAACCTTTTATAAAATGAGTTGTATAGTATTCATTAAAATACAACCTTTTATAAAATTAATCTTAGAGTATCAATTATTTAGTTTGTTTAATTTTAATTTGGATTAGATAAAAATATAATATTATGTGTTTTGACGGATTTGTTGTTTTTTTTTATTTTGACAATACAAATTTGTTGGTTATCATACTGTCTGATTATGGTATCAGCTATCGTTATAAGTAATTTGCATTGGTTTGATCATGTTCTCAAAGTACTAATTACAAACATTCCAATTTGTTTTCAGCATCTCTCCACCCACATTATAGTCATTCAAAAAAATCAACAATTCTTTATTTGTCTCATTCAACTATCCTTATAAAATTTCAAAAAAAAAATTATTTGATTCATTCAATTGTAGCATAAAATTATGTTCATAAAATTAAAAAAAGTTGTTCTAACTTTTTTTCTTTAAAATTTAAATCATTATTAACGGATTTTTAAAAATAATAATAATCATTTATATTATGTTAATCAGATTGATTAAAAAGAACTACAGTTTGAGTGATATGTTGCGATGAGATATAAATTAGACTCATTAATATATATATATTGATTAAATAATAATAATCATTTATATTATATATTGATTAAAAAGAACTACAGTTTGAGTGATATGTTGCGATGAGATATAAATTAGACTCATTAATATATATATATATATATATATATATATTGATTAAAAAGAACTACAGTTTGAGTGATATGTT
>JAUOBV010209929.1:0-11047 GCA_032360425.1 Rubia occidens
GCGAGCCGCCCCCCCCCCTCGGTGGATGCTGCCCTACTGAATAGTATCCGCCCCTCCTCCGCCCCTCTACCCTTCGGTGGATGCTGCCCCAGCCCCTCCTCCGCCCCTCCTCAACTTTTCCTCTGGTTCCGCCACTGGGTCAAGATGGTGTATGATCTCATCGATCATTATTAATGAGGTCAAATTTGACTAATCAAGGTACAATGAATTGAATTCGACCAAATATGCAATCAAATGTCGATTGGGGTTGGAATGGGTCGAATTTGATTGATTATCTAGTTGGTAGATCGGCCTATTGTCACCTGAGGTGGATACTAGGACTAACTAGTAACATGGGGTCGAATGTGGAACGGTCTATTGTCCGCTGAGGTGGATCAAATCGAATCACTCACTGGTTGAGGTGGACTAACAGAGATTGAATTCGGTGGCCAATTCAGGTTGGATTAAATTCGATTGAATATTTAATCGGTATGTTCAGCGGCGGAACTAGGGGCGAGCCGGTGCGGCTGCCCTCCAAACCTCCGGTGACTAAGGGTAATATACCTCCAAACCTCCGGTGACTAAGGGTAATATACCTCCAAACCTCCGGTGACTAAGGGTAATATACCGCCCCCGCCCCGCCCCGTCCCTTCTCAAATTTCTTTCTAGTTCCGTCACTGGGTTGTCGCCGACTGAGGTGGATCAGTCCATATCTTGAGGTGGATCTACCAATTGGCTGAGGTGAATAACTGTTAACATGGGTTGGATTCGATTGTCGATTTAGGTTGGATCGAATTCGATTGGATGTCTAATCGGTTTGTTGCCGACTGAGGTGGATCGGTTCATCGTCAGTTGTGGTGGATTGAATCCAATTCCGTTTATAGTCTCATTACTGGATACACAATTTCGCTCATTCCTTATCGATCGAGTGGCATGAGTAGATCTGTGGAAGGTCAATTCCGTGCATCATGAAACGATGGAGGTTAAGAGCCAATGAGATTTTACGGGTAACATTTTCTTTTGACCCTTCTACAATTGATCGATGAAATGAAGCTGTACAACTTTTATCGCATTTATTTTTAGAGTTCGTCTCTTGAAAGACAAATGTTCATAAGTCATGGAAAGATCAATGTTTAAAATGTAAATTAGAAGAAATGAAGATAAAAATTTTGGGTTGTATGAATCGGATTATAAATTTTATAACTACTACATGTTGCATAATAAAATTTTAATATTGCAACTAAAGACCTTTTACCTTTTATTATTCTAATTAAACATCGTCTTTCCATAAGCTTATGGAAAAACGGTCTTTCTCAGGGATTTGCCAAACTCGAAACTACTAGTAATAAGTAAATTCTAAAAGATATTAAAAATAGTAAAATAGTAATATACCAAATTACATAAATTGAAGGATGAGTGGTTTACCCGCCTGAATAAGCGGATACAAAAATAAAATTTATTTAAATTGGTAACTGATTAAGATAATCGTCACTCATGTATAGCAGTTTTTGTAAAATATTTAAGAACAGAATTTGCTAAATTTTAGAAAGTAATAAAAATTTGTTGAACCATCAATTGTTTACTATTTTTACGAGTTCACGCTGAATTAATTTATTGGTGCTAGATTTAGTTTATTGGTGATAAATTTAATTTATTGATAGTTTATTTTTTTTCAAAAAATGAAAAGAATGATTCCCAAAATGATGTTCTACTTGCAACTTATTTTACTTTTAGACTTATTGCCTAATCAGAGACTACCAAGAATTCAAATATATTTTATTTATAATTTTTTCTTTCAATGTTGAGTTTATTGATGTTTAATTTTTATTATTAGTCCTAAATTTAATTTATTGATGTAGAGTTTAATTTATTATTGATGATTTTAGTTTAGAGTCCGTCTCTTGAAAGACGGTCTTTCCACAAGTCATGGAAAGACCAATGTTTAAAGTGTAAATTAGAAGAAATGAAGATAAAAATTTTGGGTTGCATGAATCGGGTTATAAACTTTATAACTACTTCATGTTGTATAATAAAATTTTAATATTGCAACTAAAACTTTTTACATTTTATTATTCTAATTAAACCCCGTCTTTTCATAAGTCTATGGAAAGACCGTCTTTCCCAAGACTTTGCCTTTAGTTTATTGATGCTCAAATATGGTATAAGATTAGGAGAGGGCCTAAAAAGACATGAGCTGCTAAATTAAAACTACTGACAGTATATTCATGCACTTGTAGTGGTTTCAGTCATTTAGTTTGTTTTTTTCTTCTTTTTTTTTTTGGAATTTTACTTTGTTTTGAAATGTTTCAGTGGTATAGTTTTTTTCAGACTTTTCTTTTTATACATCTTCTCACTCTCTAATTAGGCATGATTTTTCCGTCTAATTTAAATTTAATCAAATTGACATCACTAAATTGAAATAAATTAAATTAAATTAAACTAAATTTGAAGTGGTTAAACTTGTCAATTATATTAACTATGTTTCAACATAGATTATCTAACCACGAGACTTGATTACGCAGTTCGGTAAAATCTACCAACATCTGCGGGGTCTGGCCCAATTCAGAATAAATTCACTAATCAGAAAAAGATAGTACAATGCACACCATACAACTATACTTATCTTTTCTACTTACAATAAGTGGACTTTTCAAACTCCCCTTGCTACCGATCCGTCTTAGTCAGACTCACTCTGACCTCGATACTTGTCGAAGCAAGATCTCCTCCTCTCGAGTAATTAAGACATATGATTCTGAACTTAGATCCAAAGACTTTTGATCATGTTGGAACACAGATGTCAGCGGCTACTCTATGACTACGAAAACCTGGATGCAGATTCTCTTCTGTTAAATCTGTAAGTAACTCAGCCAGAATATTCACAATATATAAGCCCTGTAGCTTGTATCAAGTTACTGGTGCTAATGAAATTCTATCTCCACACAATATTCTGATAACAATAAAATCCTATGGAGATAGAAATTCTCTTGAAATAAGGAATTAAATTATCTCGCTCATATCTTAACCATAATCAAATATTGTAATTCCATAAATTTAATCTAATCCCACAAATATAGGAATTGATATATTTTGCAATCATACAACTGGACATAATATGTGCTTCTCGGATTTCTTCTTCGAACATTCTTTAATCAACGAAAATGCCTGATATGATGTTACAACATAATAATTTCATATTTGCATAATTTCCACAAATTACCAATTTAATAATTCTTGACTTTACAATCTCCTCTTTTGACATTTTGTAGACCCATCAATCTTTTGAATTTTTAAATCATCAATTATGCAAATAGAATAATCAAATCAATATGGATGTTGGAACACAAGCTCAAACACATTAAGCTCCCTCTCAATTTCACAACTGCAAACAATAATACTCAACGCCCATGCTGGAACATCAAACAGACAGTCAATAAAGCAACAAAGTTTCGGAAGAAATTTACCCCGTATTGGAACACAAATCCAACTGACTGTCAGAAATCCAAGAATAAAATCACATTCTGCCAACCCAAAAATATCCATAATCACCAAAAATAATATCAAGAATTCCACAAGCAAAAAAAATAATTAAATATACCCATAGCTTCCAGTTGGGCACAAAATAATATCCAGAAATCCTAGAAATAGAGAAATCCATATCCAAAATTACTCCCCCTTGAGGCCATAAAACATGCCAAAATAAAAGGTCAGAAATATCAAGAATTTTTTTCCAATCATAGTTTTCATTCTGCAGTTTCTGCTTCCAGTTAGGTCAGCTCAGCTTCATGTGCAGCAAGCTATACTTTCAGAGCTCCAATCTTGGCATGAATTACCACTTGCTTGGCCTCATTTGCCTTCTTCACAACATCACCAGAAGAGCTACCAGCTTCAGAGTTCTTCCAAGGCAAGTCATTAATCTTTCTTGTAGAAAAAGTCCTGGAGTTTGCCTTAACAAGGTTAGGATAGACATACACATCATCATCCTTCACTGCAACCTTTTCTGCTTTTGCCACTATTATGATGATACAAAGACGGGGTAGAGATTTTGTTTTCCTGGATGAGATAGCCTGGAACACAATGTTTTCCTGGATAATTTTGCCAAAGTTTACTGGAATCTTCTTCCCAATGCAATATAGCAGCTTAGCAATTTCTCTAGTTATTGATGAGGTGTTTGTGGAAGGTAGCCAACAATTAATAGCTGTTTGGGAGAGACAGAAATACCTGATGGTCTAGTTTGACATTGCAGGATTGCCTTGTGCAGGCCACTGAGACAGCAATCCTCCAGAAATCTCATGCAAAATCTAATCATTTGTCAGCTCCAGGTATGCTGTATATGGTCCAGCAAACCCAGGAGCTGTCAACCCAAGGATGTTATTGATCTTCTCAGCAGAGAAACTAATCACTTTGCCACAGACATATGTCCACCCATACCATTCACACTCAAAATCCAAGTTTTCTGCAGTTAAATTGGCATATAACTCTTGGACCAGCTCCTTATTGTAACCCTTGTAGACTGTAGCAGCAATAGAATAGCCCAAGTACTCTAGGAAGGCTGCAAAGCCACTTGCTCAGTAAGTCTCCAAGTCCAGTGATCTTTCTGGAATGATGTTTCTCTCACTAATGAGATCCAAGCTATCCTAACAGGCTTTATTGAAGAAGTCATCATTCAGTGCTTTATTTGCTGACGGTGCTTTCCTAGAACTCTACCATGTTTCCTTCTTTATTTTCTTTGTATCAGGTTGAGCTGACCTCTCAGCTGCCACTTCAGCCACCTTTCCTTTTATCTTCTCGGCATTGACTGCACATACTCATATAATACTTCATCATTGGTATACATCATGTTTTCAATAGGAGCTTCTTGTGTTGGAACATCAGTTCCAACATCTTTTCTAGTCTCACTGTGTTCCTCTGTTCGAATATCACTTTCTTCATCAGCTTCCCCAACCTCTTGCCCTGATGTTGGAACATCATCAAGGCCAATTTCTTTAGTCTCAACTTCTTCTTCCTCAACAACCTGCTGATTTGATGTTGGAACATCATCATCAACCAACTCTTCTCCCATTGTTTCCATCTTCGGGGTAAAGCTATAAACATTCCCACTCTCTTCATTCTCATGATCTTTTGGGACATATCCACCTCCCAGATCATAATCCTCACCAATCTCCATATCAAGTGCATCTAACTTGCATTTTCAGCATGTGTTGGAACATTACCAGCATCCTTGGCTTCCAACTCTTCCTCGTCTGAATCGATCTCAATAGTCGCTCGGGGCACATTCCTAAACCTTTCTATATTTTCACCAATATTAGGGTAAAAAACCTTGATTGCTTTGTAACTAGTGGAGCTCAACACACTTAACTCTTTAGGCCAATTATTCATTCTCCTCAGTCTCAGTTTGCCAGGTTCAGGGGCTCTAGTGCATACACAAATCACCTTTTTACCCTCATGTTCTATGCAAGCTAATTCAGTTAATCTGGGATTCCAATCTTCCATGTACTAAATGTCCCCTATAATCCTTTTTAACAGATGGCTTAAATCATAACAATTTATTTTCCCGGACAGAGACTTATACCGCCCAAGTCTACCTTTTTTAATGTTTTAAGTAATATTCAATACAATCATCAAGAGATTTGAAAGCTTGGCCATTAAATGTGAAAGAGTTATCTCTGAAAAACTTGGGTTCCCGCATGGGAGCACTTTCCGGCAGACCTGAAGAAATTACTTCTACTTCTAGTTCTTGACATTCATCCTAAGGATCCAACATTGAGCTCTCAGTAAGGTTGATCTTATTGTCATCTTCTCCTAACAACTTCTTGAAATCTCTTCATTTCTCCATGTTTAGAGGTGTATGGTACAGCCTGTAACTAAAATTCCGAGACCCCTAAACCATTTTTACCTCTCTGCCGTAGGGTTTTAGCACTAGAAATCCAAACACAATCACACAAAATCAAAATATGGCAAGAATATCGAAAGAGAGAGGCTGCGGGAAAAAGGTAAAGTGAGAAGAAGATGGAAAGTAAATTTGTTTCCCTTTTCTCTAAAACGGTACCTTGTTTTTTTCTCTTTCCAATGTAATAATTACCCTTTCACCTACCAACCGTCAGAATTCATCTATTCATTCTCTCTCCAGACCTTCAGCTTTCCATATCCAACATGCACAAGCCCTACATATTTTTGTATTTTTCTTCTTTCTAATTTTTTTTGTGTTTGTTTATTTTTCTGTACAAAAACAAAAAAATCTAAAGCTAAATACAAGCTTGAAAAAAATATCTCAAATATGGCATACACCTACGTGTTGCCTGAGTAACTCAAAGGTGGTAAAATCCAGTGGTTTTGTGAAAATATCAATGAATTGCTCCGATGTTGGAACATAGACCACCATGACTTCATTCATTTCAACAAGATCTCGAATAAAATGGTGTTGTATATCAATGTGCTTTGTTCGAGAATGCTGTATTGGATTCTTAGAGATATCAAAAGCACTTTTTTGGTCACATAAAATCTTTAGAGGCCCTTGATGAATATCATAATCATTCAACATTTGTTTCATCCATAGTAATTATGCGCAACAACTTCTAGCAGCAAGATATTTAGATTCACCAGATGACAAGGAAATAGAGGTTTGTTTCTTACTATACCAGGAAAACCAAATTTGTGCCAATAAAGAAACACCCACCAGTAGTACTTTTGCGATCATCTGCATTAGCTGCCCAATCAGAATCACTATAGCCAATAAGAATTGAGTCCTGATTCTTAGAATACCAAATTCCATACTCAGAAGTCCCACTAACATATCAAGTAATCATTTTAACTGCAGTCAAGTGTGACTTCTTTGGATTAGCCTGAAATCTCGCACATACCGTTACACTGAAACATATGTCTGGTCGACTGGCTGTGAAATACAGTAGACTCACAATCATACTTCTATACAGTTTCTGATCAACTGTAATACATTTTTCTAATTTCCCCCAATTTTTGTGTGGTTCCCATTGGAGTTCGAACTAATTGAGAGTTGCTTCTTTACCAAATCCATAACATATTTACTTTGATTAATGAACAATCCATTCTTTTCTTGCTTCACCTGAAGTCCTAGGAAATAAGTGAGTTCACCAACCATGATCATCTCAAATTCATCCTGTATTAGAGTGACAAAATCTTGTACTATATACTGTGAGGTAGAGCCAAAGACAATAGCATCAACATAAATTTGGACAATCAAAATTTTTGATGATCTATCAGCACACACAAAATGCAATCCACTACGCCTGGACGATAACCTTTCGTAATGAGAAAGTTTGCCAGTTGCTCATACCATGCTCTGAGTGCATGTTTCAGACCATATAGTGCCTTTTTTAGTCTATACACGTGATGTGGATAGTAAGGATCTTCAAATCCTTTGGTTCGCTCAGCATCGACTTCTTCATTCACCACGCCATTTAGGAACACACTTTTTACATCCATCTGATATAATGTAAAGTTTAGAGTGTAGGAAATAGCAAGTAAAATTTGAATAGATTCTAACCTGCCAACTGGTGCAAATGTTTCATTGAAATCTACTCCTTCCACTTGAGTATATCCTTGAGCCACCTTCCTTGCTTTATTTCGAGTAATCTGTGCATCAGCATCTGACTTGAGCTTGAAGATCCACTTGGTGCCAATAATATTAATATCTTTCGGACAAGGGGTGAGATACCATACATCATTTCTTTCAAACTAGTCGAGTTCCTCTTGCATGGATGAAATCCAATACTCATCAAGTAGGGCTTCTTTATAATCCTTGGGTTCAATGAGCGAGATGAAACACTGTAAACCAGCAAGTTCCCTGTAGTTTACCCGTGGTAGTGTACAGGTTCTCTTAGTACTAGGTTCAGGTACATCTTTTGCTGGAATATGAGGTGGGAAGCTGGGAATCGGTGTTCTAACATCACTATCTTCTGAGTCATTAGGATTTTTGAAAACTTCTGGTGTTCCAACATCAACTTCCTAGTTAGTAAGATGGTTTTGTGTTGGAACATGAACTGGGACTGTTTCATGTACTCCTTCTCTTGTTACAATTTTCTCATCTGAATCATCAAAAATCCCATTAATAGACTCCATACGAGTTTTGTGCGAAGATTGTAAACCATGTAGCACAGTTTTTTACAAAATATCCCTAAAAAATTCCATCAGCACTGCTCTCTATCCCCAATAATATAGTACTTGTTGCCAAAGACATGAAAGTTTGAGACATTAGGCTTCCCACCTTGCCAGATTTCATATGATGTCTTACTTGGGAATGGACAAAGATACACCCTGTATATGGTATAACATGTTGTGCTGACTGCTTCTCCCCATCATTTCTCGTGAATAACTTTTTCTGCCAACATTACCTGAGCAATCTCCTATAGAGTCGTATTCTTCCTCTCAACAATACAATTTTGTTGAGGTGTGATTGGTGCTGGGAATTCACGCTGAATGCCAAACTCATCATAGAATTCTCTAAACTATGATCACTCCAAATCCTTACAATCTTTCCAACTGGACTCCCTTTTTCTGTCTGTAATTTGATCACCTAACTTCTAAATACATCCATTGTATCATATTTTTCTTTGAAAAATGCCACCCAAGTGTATCTGAAAAAATCATCAACACATACTTCTTGCCACTCATACTAGGAGTATTGACCGGGTCCATAAAAATAATAATTCAAGATTTCTTGACGCTGTAATGTATTGGAGAGATGAATGAAGTTATTGAATTTGCTTACCTTGTTGGCATAGTCCATACACAACTCCATTTTTATGGGTGAGAGTAGACATACCTTTAACTGCTTTGGAATTAGCAATCTTCACCAATGTTTTATAGTTGACGTGTCCTAGCCTTTTTGTGCCACATTGTTCCTTCATCTTCATTAGAGTTTAGACACCTCACTTCTTGTTCCAAAAGGTAGCAATTGTCTAAAGATCGAATTTATGAGAGTACTTTGTCCTCACCATGTTTGACAATGCATATGTCTTTGTGAAACTTCGCAGTCATATTATCATAGCAAAACTGACTGATGCTTAATAGATTTGCCTTCAAATATTCTACGAGTAGCACACTTGTGAAAGTTGGGAATCCCCCATATGAAGTTCACCTTTGCCAACCACTCGACTCTTCTTTCCATCACCAAACGGAACAAATCCACCATTATATGGTTTAATCTTTGTCAAAAACTCTTGTGTTCCAGTCATGTATCGAGAGCATCCACTATCAAAATAACACGAGTCTTTAGAGTGTGCAATAAGTGATGCGTGAGAAACCAGACAAACAGTAGTACACTTGGGTATGCATACCTTTCTGACTAATTTTGATCATTGATCATCATCCATGTTGGAACATGCAGACAATTGTCGATCATTCATAATGTATCAGAGTAGTCTAAGACATTGCTCTTGTATGTGACCTTGATAGGAACAATAGTTGCACAAAAAAGGTTTCCTTCGTTGAGTCCTCATCACTTTCTTCTTCATAGTATGTAGCCCTGCCTTGAAATCTACACTATTGCTCTCAGCTTTGTCATAGCCAATTCCTTATTTGTCTCCAAAGTTCTTTCCCATAGTCATAATATCATCCAGTTTTGCGTTGCTCATGTTCAACTTGATGATTGTTACTTCAGCCATCTCAACCCTCTCAGTAGCCAGCCTTAGATTTTGCTTCAGTTGTTCAATTTCATCTTCTAGCTTTTCAACTAGATCCATCAATTTTGACTTCCTTTCAGCAAGTTGACTTTTCTATGCTTTTAGAATTTATTGGTTTCAAAACCTTTAAGCCACATCTCATACATGTTCTCATAAGTAGTATAGATGTCTTTGTCATTCACTTCCTGACCATCATCACAACTTGTGGAATCACCACTCAACTTTTCTGTGTTAGAACGTGCGGTAACATCAGTCATCAGTGTGTTGGAACATGACCCTGTTTCGATCATGTCATGAATCTTTGCTCTGAATGTCACATAGTTACTGGTGAGTTCCTCTTCTTCTTCCACTTCCTCATCATCACTCCATGAGGAAAGATATGACCGTCCCTGCTTCTTTCGTGTATTAGCACATTCTGCCTAGATGTGTCCATATCCTTCACATTCTCTGCATTGAATTCTTCCAAATTGCTTTGCTTCACCACCCTGATTTCTTGGGAACTGCTAATTTGATCGTTCAAACAGTGATCCTCAATTATTTCTTAAATATTGTGCACGAGGTCCATTTCCACCTTCACCGATTTTCTCTTGAGATCTCATATTCACCACTTTCTTTAGCATTCTGGAGAAGTTCTTTGCAAGTTCTTCAATGGCATCATCACTTTCTTCATCGTGGTCAGTCTTCGAATAGGAGACTTTGAAAGCTAACTCCTTTTGCGCTTTCTTTGTAAGTGGTCTGAGGGTCATCTCAAATGTTAACAAGGATCCCATTAGTTCATCTAGTGTCATGGTGGACACATCTCTTACTTCTTCAATGGTGGCAACTTTCATTGAAAATCTTTGAGGCAACAATCTCAAGTTTTCTTCACCAGTTTCGCATCCTTATAGGATTTTCCAAGTTGGTATGCCATGTTTGCTATGTCCCTCAGCTTCCCATTGAATATAGCAATAGTCTCATCTTCCTCTATCTTCAATTCTTCAAATTTAGTGGCCAACATTTGAATCTTAGATTCACGTACTCGTCTCGTTCCTTCATGGACTGTTTGCAGAATGTCCCAAGCCTTCTTCGCCTTATAACATGTAGAAATGAGTTGGAACTGACTTTCATCTACTGCTGTGAATATAGCATTCAAGGCTTTTGAGTTTTCCATTGATGCTTTAAGCTCATCCAAACTCTAACTTGATTTATCTTTGAATTTCTGCTTCTTAGTGCTTGATTATCTTTCCTTTTCTTTTGATTTGGTTTCGGCATCTTTAGTTGGGTTATTCCATTCAGTTTCCACAAAGTGCCATGTCAGTTCATCCATTGAGTTAATGAAAACTCTCATGCGAGCCTTCCAGTAGTTGTAGTTTGTTCCCTCCAATAGTGGTGGCCAAGATACTGAAGCTCCTTCTTTGATCGTCATGGCAAAC